>CM060678.1:93550874-93629426 GCA_030686995.1 Artemisia argyi
TATATATATATATATATATATATATATAACACCAATATCCCTAACCAAAACCCAACCCTTCCATTTTAAGATTCAGACTCACAAACCTATATCCGACCCTAAATTTACACACACCAAACCAAGATCCTATCCTAAAAAATTACCAAACCAACAAAATCATTTAAACTTTCCATCAATTCACTTCTTTTACCATAAATTTACATACACAACCCTCTCTCTCTCACACTAAAAAAAAACATATGCATACCCACCACTCTGAATCGGGTCTCTGATCTCTCATCTCTCACTAAAAAACACATATAACATACAAAAAATCCCTCTATCTCTCTCTAAAAAAATATAACCTCTCCTCATCATCCACACATCATCTACCACAACCTCACCACCACAACTCCAACAACCACAAACGCATCACCACCACCGTACCCCTTCACCACCGTTCGTCCCCACAAAACCATCACCAATCGCAACACCACCACCCTACGCCGACACCACCTGACCACCCGACGGCCACCAACCAACGCCACCTTAACCCATCAATTTTTGAGGTGTTTTTATAGATCTATTGTTTTTTTTCCTATCTATTTACTTTTTTTTAATAGATCCGTACATGTTTTTTCTAGATCTATTGATTTTAATTGCAAATCTATATGTTTTTTTTGTAGATCTATTGTCTTTTTGTTGTTCTATAATTTTTTTCATAGATCTTTAGTTTTTTTAGTAGATCCATACTTTTTTTAGATATATTGACTTTTTTTTGCAAATCTTTACCCTTTTTTTCAAGTTCTATTTTTTTTTTCTTTAAATCTACACGTTTTTTTAGATCCATACTTTTTTTCAAGGTTTTTTTTTTCTTTTTTTAAAATCTATGCGTCATTTTAGATCCACACTTTTTTTCGAGTTAATTAAAAATAAATAAAATCTATACGTTATTTTTTAGTTCCATGCTTTTTTTTCGAGTTCAAATTTTATTTTAAATCTATATATGTTTGTTTAAGATTCATACTTTTTTTTCGAGTAGTATTTTTTTTCTAAATCTATACGTTTTTTTTAGATCCATACTTTTTTTTCGACTTCTATTTATTTTTTTGTAAATCTGTTTTTGTTAGATTAATACGTTTTTTATTCGAGATCTATTGATTTTTTTGTAAATCTATACGTTTTTTTAGATCTAAAGTATTTGGTGTTTTTTTTTTGTACTTCTGCGATTGCAGCCACTCTCTCGCCGGAAAAAGTTACCACTATCGCCGGAAAAAATTTGTAGTCGCCGGAAAAAAAGTTTCGTTGCCGGAAATTGTTTCTATCGCCAAAAAAGTGTCGCTGCCGGAAAAATTTACTAATTCGGATTATTTTTTTCATTTTATAAATATGTTTTACAAACTTTATTTTATAAGTTTTACGAGTAGTAAATTTGATTTTTTGACGTTTTTTATAATGTTATTTTGTTGCATTGTTTTAATAAATCTATTTTTGTAACAAATTTTAAAAAAGAGGACAATGATTTATTATTTATGTGGTTTAAATATTTGCAAACATTTGTTTCAATTTAAAGACTAAAGCATATGTTGAGTTGAATATTTGGGTAGTACCTTCTAAGGACATAATTTGAAAAATTGGATTGGATTGGTTTGAGACTTGAGATTAGTGTACACATAATTTGAAAAAGTGGATTGGATTTGATTGAGACTTGAGAGTAGCAAGGAGAAGGAACCAGCCGCGTTGCGGCGGGGGCCTCAACACCTGTGTGATAAACGTGTTTGTGTGTTTAGTATAGTTGCATCTGCTGATAAGTAGAGAAAACTGGATAGATACATTGCTAGGATCGTGGTTACAAAACATTGCAAGCCTTTTTCCTAGTGGCTTTATACTTGCAATCACAGGATGTTACGCTAGTGTCGCATCCTTTGTTCACATACCTGTAAGCCTATCCTACGTACATGTGTCGATAACATACTTTCATTTATTGTACATTACGTTAAACCTACTTTCATTTGTTGTACATTACATTACTGCTACCTAAGGTTTTGTTGCAGACTGTGTTACCAGAGCTGTTGTTTTCTGCTACTCGTATTTTGCCTTCTTACTGGCTTGGGTGATCGGTTTGTCTTCGGTTTCAGTGATTGGTTGTTGTGAACCTTCTGTTGCCATTGGTTCGGCTGTTGTACCTGCAGTTTCAGCCTGCTGTGCGTACTCTTCACTTGTTTCTTCATCAACCTATGCGAACAGTTGTTTTCGAAATGTGTCAGATGGTTCGTGACTCTGGTGTTGCTCCAGTCATATCAGGTGCAGCTAAAACTACAATACTTTAGATATTTAGTAAGGGTGCCAGAAAGTACATACTACACATTTAACAGTACCTCAATTGGTTGGTTGCTGATTCCTGGCTCTTTTCACTCGAAGGTATTCCTTCTGAAACCAAAACACGGGGCACAAATCACAATGACAAACTATTAGCACAAACCCAAAGACAATATCAACGTATATGTAACTTTGAAGGAAGGCTCAGATATATTGCGATCGAGCTTACTTTGGACTAATAAGCCATGGCTGCAATCACAGTTGCAAATGCTACCTTTTCAAATAGCTATTATCATGCCACAAAGTACAGTTCATATTGGTTCACCTCTCGGCCGACCGTCTACTGTTTTAGGCCTTGAAGTCGTATTAGGTGCAGCTAAAACAACAATACTGTCAGATATTTAGTAAGGGTACCACAAAGTACATATTACAGTCATTAAGTAGATGTGTGCCAAAACTACTTACCAGCTGCACACACCGGATGAATTGCCCTTGTGCGAACAGTGGATGCAATACCTGACGTAGGTGCAACAGTTGTTCGTGCAGCTAGTACATGCATAAAATCTGAAACCTTTAGCATATTAAGGGTACCACAAAGTACATATTACAGTCACTAAGTAGATGTGTGCCAAAACTACTTACCAGCTGCACACACCAGATGAATTGCCCTTGTGCGAACAATGGATGCAATACCTGACGTAGGTGCAACAGTTGTTCGTGCAGCTAGTACATGCATAAAATCTTAAACATTTAGCATATTGTTGTGTGTGTCCCCAAACCCCTAACAGAAAACTTTGTTTTGCGCTTGTTTTTCAGTATGTGTGAACCAAACATTATCTTTTTATTGTTTTGTAAATTCGATAACCATTTTATTAGTGTACCTAACTTCTATTTATAATATGTGCTATGTAATATTTATATATCGTCTATTTTTCAAACCGCGTTTAGATTTTTAAATTTCAACAATGACATGGGTGGCTCTGTAACTTTTCACGGTTTTAAAGACTAAGATAGAAGAATATCCTGGCCGTGCCATTTCAAGAACATTGCTGGAAGTATTAAACTCGCAACTTTGGTAAAAAAAAGATGAGTAGTAATAACTAACCTTTAGCCAAGTAGAAGACACTACCTCAATTTCTGCAAGACTTTTCATGCCTATCAAGTCACCAGCCTGTAGATGCACACATTTCAAATAAATCCATTATATTTACCCCCTTTAACCTTTTATGATAAATATTTTTCTTCTTTTCTCTCAAAAGTTATAAAAATACATCGATTTCTCATAATGATAACTTTATATATAGTTTGATTTAATACCTGATATTTAGGTAATGCCATTTTTTCATGAAGAACATTTTCTGGCATCCTAGCCTCTGGAACAAATTCCGTTGGATAGTGGATACTTCTGCCAAGACCAAAAAGCAAACGGGTGTTTGGATTAGCTTAATTTGCAGACATATAGGCTTGTTCAAATTTGAAGAAGTTCATACGCCTATGTTTGTGATATCATTGGACATGTTACACCTGCCCTTGCGTGAGGCGCATCCTATGCTTCTGACACACCTGGAACGGAGTCGGGGTAACAGATGTAATGAGAGCACAACACAATGACACATTACATAATAACTTAATGAGGGCACAATACATTACATATTAGGTTGACAAACTATGATTGCAAGCCACACTTACTGGGACTTGAATTTGTAAACAGCAAATCATGAGTTCCGAAAGCAGGTCGTTCATTATTGGAAAGTCAACGCTACAGGAATTGCTGGCTTGAAAATGTTGCCACAAACAAAAAGACATCCAAGGATATGTCAAACCTGTTGCAACTACATTTTATACATTTGACCAAACAGATAGTAATATGTAAACAGCCTAAAGACTAAGGTGAAAACCACAATCATGTACAACTCACTTGGACCGCGATGTAAGTACCTCGAGCTCTATCGTCGACTTTCTTTTTCACTTCTGAAAATGAACAACCCAACTCATCAAAGACACAAATAAACTTAGGTACCAACTAATGAAAACATAAAAACTAAAACCCCTTGTGTTTTTAAGAACCTTATATTACCTTCTATTTTTTTCTTTCAAATTTCAGTCCGAGATTTTCGGCTTCAGGTTATTGTTTTTCTGTAACGTTGACGCAATATCCTGTATGCATAATTGACAATCAATTAACCAATATTATGAAAGAATTGTTTTAATGACAAATTCAAGAAAAGTAAAAGTAATCAGATTAGCAAGTCAACCTGTTAAAGAAATTAACAAAACACCCAAATTAACAAAACCCCAAAATTATGATAAAGCCTAATTACAAAAAAAATAATTAACCAAAATTAAACACACAAATCAAACGAAATCTATATCACCAATTTCCAATGAATGAGGGAAAAAAAAACCCTATCTCCTCAACATCTCAAAAATGAGTGGCAAAATTACCTGGAATACAAAGCACTGCAACTGAACCGGAAAAAGACTGCACATAACACTAACATCAAGCATAAGATCAATGTTACTTACCCCACAAAATTTTCAGCATCTTTCTTTTACAGCACAAAATTTTCAGCATATTTCTTTCTTGTTATGACCTGATAGTTCAGGAAAGAAATCATAATATTAATCATATAATGAAAATTATGTAAAACAAAAGAAAGTGAATTGCGAAACCTGATTATGAAGAAAGGTTAAAGGTAATGGAACTATGTGGAAGATTTTGGATAGTCGGCACCTTTGTTATTATCCATTTTTTAAGCAATATGAATCGTATTTGTAGAAAGGCCCAAATAAACCAAACGGATCCAAAATGTGGAAAATACTAAAATACTGAAAAAAATATTATAACAAATTCTGAGATTCTGGTCCATCGTGTAATGATAGATAGTATAATGTATTACAATGGGTAGTACGAAATATACTACTCCCTCCGTCCTATAATTATTGTCCACGTTTGACTTTTTAAGTATTTATTTTGCAACTTTGACCTTAAATATTTTTATTTGTATTATATAATACTTGATGAAAATTATACGAATGAAAATACATTTAAAACTCAATCCATTTATATATTTTGCATCAACTAATATATATCACAAAAAAAAATATTTACAGTCAAAGTTGACAGCTAAAGACTAAAAAAGTCAAATGTGGACAATAATTATGGGACGCAGGTAGTAAATTAGTACATACTTTGAAAAGTTGGTTGAAAAAGTTGACTAGCATTGTGCATTTTAATGTTTGCTTTATCTTTTTCGATGCTTTTGTTGTATCCAAAAAGGAATCGAATCTTTTTATTTGACCAGCACATGTGACCTTTACAAAATACACTTTACATATACATGTTTCTTATTTTGACGCCTAGCAACAACAAAACAAAAGGAACGTAAATAATAATAAAAATAAAAGTAAATATAAAAAAATGAGAAACAATATACTATTTGTTCCGCCTTATGTTCCTATTCATAGTGTGGAAAACTAGAAGGGATGGTTGAATAGTTTTACGCCTTTTTCGTTTTATTTGTTTTATAAAAGTTTGCTTCTAAAAAATAGACGTAAATTTCAAAACTCTTTAATGCAAAAATATATACACTAGTTTATTTACGATTTTCGTATAAACACTACTTATATATAATGTTGGGAAAGGATTTACAATTTCATATATTATATATAAGCATATATATGTATATATGTTTTAATAAGAGTTTATGTACTTGGTTTGTCTTTATAAAATTAATGTTATGAATGAATCCTAGTTTGATCTTTATGTGAAATCAATATATGCACAACACAAGCAATTATAATTGTGTATGAAATGCTAACAAGTAAATAATCATAAAGTGAGAGATGGAAAGATCAAACTGAGAGACAAAGGATTTATAGTGGTTCGGCTACAAGGACACCTTCCTTGCCCTACTCCACTCCCCGAGTCACCTACTCGAGAGTTTTCTCACTAGATCAATAACTTCCCTTATGGCGAAGAAAACCTTACACACCAAATTACACACCACAACTTCATCACAACTCAATCACAACTTTTACACAACTTCTTCACACCAATCTACTTCACACCAATTCTTCTTCACACCTTTCTACTTCAGACCTATCTTCTTCACACATTTCTACTTCCTAACTCTTCTTCTTCACGCCACTTGTTTCTTCACACCTTCACTATTTAGTTCTATCCACTATTCCAAGATATATGCTTCTTCACAACTTCTAGGCTTCAAGGTCTTTTCAACTTCAAGGCTTCAAGTTCTTTGTCTTGACAACTATTCTCTACTTCAATCTACTACTACTTCTTATTTCTTCTACAACTGATCCTATGCACCTCTACTTCTTCACTTCTAGCACCACTTCACACCTTCAATAAATCTAGATCCTATATCTAAATCTAGCTAACCAATGTATACACTATATTCACCAAAGAATGAATGATATACAAGATGAAATGATCAAACAACTTAGATAACAAGATGATACTAAGTTGTAATACTTCTAGTCTTGATGAATAGAAGTATTCTTCTCTTTGCACTTGAGTGGATGAGGCTTTGGATCACTTGGAAACAAAGGCTTATGAATTATATGATCAAAGGATTTTTAAGATGGAAATGGAGGTTTGAATCAGAAAGTTCTAGTGCAAAAAGGTGAGCAAAAATTCTAGATTTAAGGTGCTATTTATAGGCAACAAATTCTGACAACTGGAGCGTGCCGGTCCCTTTAAATCATGGTCGGCCCCCTTCAAATTAAGGGGACCGCCCCTTATAATTAAGGGGGCCGCCCAGCTGTAACGGCCAGAAATTTTGTGTTTTAGTGGGGAAAGTTTATTTGGTGAAAAACTAACTGATTTTGGTTAAAAATTTGAATTCATATATTTAGTATGATTAAAACATTTTTCTTTATTACCAAAAGTGTTTTTCAAAAATATATAATAAGTTTATATATTAAAATAAACTTGTAGTAATTAATTAAATATCCCTTTGATCTTATAATGCATTAAACACTATGTTTATTCATACCTTAAGTGATTAGATGGTGAAAGTGAATATTTACTACTAAATACTTGTTTACGTCATGATCTTTGATTTGATGGGTTTTCATTTTGTGGTTATCAAAACATAGAGATATTGAAAGATATGAATAACATTTTTAGTCATTTATTTATATCAACAATCTCCCCCTTTTTGATGATTACAAAATCTAAACTCATTAAATCCAAAAATTAATTTTTAGACAAGTATTTAGTGAGTTTATATTCACTTCTCACCCTTTTTGTAGAATCAAAAAGGTTTAAGCCGATAAGATGAAAGCTCCCCCTTGATGTATGCTCCCCCTCGTTTGAGGGCACCAAGGGTTCGAGTTATGGAATTCTTGCAAGAAAAATATTAGAGGCACAAGCATGGCACAATCAAGTACATATAGCATAATAACAATTAATAATAAGCATGGCAAAAGAGAATTTGAAACACATATTAAATCATTCATTAATAAAAAATGATTATGTCAACTCCATAATCATTGTTACATAAGCCATAATGATAGAATTCAAAACTAAGTAGAATATCCTATTGTGCCAACAAAGAGTGCCATCAAACTTTTTTGCATCCCAAAATGGTTGAGGTGTTTTATTTGAAAATGAGAAACATAAGCATATAAGATGCTTGGGTGAGAATGGTGAATGGGATCATGTTGGTGGCTTAATGCAGGTAAACTTTTGGTTGCATGGATGTTGGTGAGTTTGGAGATGTGGAGCTTGGAGGTGGTGGATTTGAAGTTGGGTTTGTTGATTGAGGGTTTTGATGTTGTTCAAATATAAAAATACAAAAATACAAAAATAATCATCTCTCACCTCTAGAACTATTAATTAGGTTTTCTAATCCTAGCGACACTATTCCTAAGCTGAACGATCAATCCCCCGGTACTTGTCACTATACTATACTACAACGATCAGGTACACTGCCTGGTGGGGGTTGTAAGCTTCTCGATATCCCTCGAGAGGTAAAGCAAGGTGCGATTCCCACGCATCAAGTTTTTGGCGCCGTTGCCGGGGATTGTCTATCTTTACATTTATTCCTAAAATTTCGCAAAAGAGTGCGTCGCCATCAAGTTTTTGGCGCCGCAGCCCGGGGAATAGTTATTGTCTAGGTTAGGATTTCTTTTTATTAGGTCTACTTGCTAGATTCCTTTCTAGTAAGATTTTTATTTTTATTTTTAGGTCTTCTTTAGTCTATCTTATTTCTTCGTGCCTTTGTTCGTAACTCTTTACCATCCGACATCATGGAAGGTGATAACATCTTTGAACCTATCATCCCACCACAACAAAACCCACCACTAGAACCCCTTAGGCCCCGAACCTTAGGAGAGTATTCCCGACCTAGCCACCAAGGCTACCGAAACACCATTGAGCTCACCGGAGACAATGTGACCCCCTTGCGATCCGACACCATCCGGTTGGTGCAAAGCGGATGTGCATTCCATGGACTTCGTTCCGAAGATCCAAACCAACACCTTAAGGACTTCCTCAAAATCGTAGATTCCATAGACCTAGGTGTTGAAACTAGAGAGACTACCCGTTTACGCCTATTCCAATTCTCTCTACGGGATCAAGCTAGTCAATGGCTTGAGCGTTTACCCGCGGGATCCATCACCACATGGGATGATCTCACCACTCGTTTCCTTGCTCAATTTTTCCCACCGGGGAGAACTACTAAACTTAGGAATGACATCTTGATGTTTCAACTACGTCAAAATGAATCTCTTTATGAAGCATGGACTCGTTTCAAGGACTTACTCCAAAAAGTCCCTCATCATGGCATAGATCTTTGGCTCCAAGTCCAAATCTTCTATGACCATATCGACATCTCAACGAGGCGAACCATTGACCAATCGGCCGGTGGTAAGCTACGTGATCTTAGTCCGGAACAATCATGGGAACTCATAGAAGATCTTGCTCTCTATGACAATGAAAGTTGGAATGATCCCCGTGATTTGAACAAAACGGTCAAGGCAATATCTTTGCCTTCGAACAATTCAAGCACTCCCGACCGTAGGATCATGGAACTTGAGGACCAAGTCAAGTTTCTCATGAAATCTTACGAAGCTCCGAAGCATTCAAGCCAAGTGAACAAAATCACTTCTTCATGCGAATTATGTAGTGGTCCCCATGACACTCGTGATTGTGTGGAACTCCCCGGAACAGCTTTTGCGGACTACGCATCCACGCGTACCGACGAAGCGGGAGATAAGTGGTACACTTTCAAGCCCGAGCCAAACACATACGGTGATTCATACAACCCCTCATGGAAAAATCACCCAAACCTTAGGTGGAAACAAAATCAACCAAATTCTTCCAATCCGCCTAATCGTTACCAATCAAACGGTCCCCCATCCAACCGTACCTTCAACAACAATCCTTCTAACAACTATGGTAGTACCAACAATCTTGAAGGATTGATGTCGAAATTTATGGCATCTCAAGAAGCTCGCATAGCTAGGTTTGAAACCGAATTCAACCAACAACAAACGGAGATGACCAACAAGATCGACAACTTGTTGAAAGCCCTCAACAACCAAACATTAGCCACACCTAGGAAGGACACTAGGGACACCAATAGTGGAATCCAAGTTAAGGACCCCTCATCATCCAAACATGTCCACTTTGTCAATGTTGTCACCATTAAGCCGATAGATAGGGAGATAGAGGAGAGTGACAAGGATGAAGTTAGAATAGAAGCCAATAGTGAGGATGAGAGTAGGGAAGTTGAGGTTAAAAAGGATGAGAAATTGGAGGAGATAGAACCTATAGAGAAATACTTTGATAAGTTGCCAACCGAGGGGGAACGGGAATACCATAAGGATTTATTCGATAGTCCCGAGAAAACATATATCTTTGGCGACCCCCTGATCAAAATGGGAGATCCCTCCAACATTAACATCCCATGCAATATCGGGCACATGCATGTATGGAAAGCTTACATCGACCTTAGATCCCCCGTAAACATCATGACTAGGACCTATTACAATTGGGTGATGAAGAAGCAACTCAATTTTAGGATGATGCCCGGTAAAAATTGGATAAGTAATTTTGCAGGAAGGGTTAAGGGAATACATGTGATTATAGGGAATCTCACCTATGAGATTGATTTTATGATAGTGGAAGACACGCGTCCGGTGATAGATGCTTGCCTAAGTCAAATAATATTTGGGAAACCATTTGTTGAGGCCACTAGGATGAGTTATGATCCGACTTTAGGGATAGTTAGATTCAAGGAAGAGAATGATGAGGTTGCTTATCAAATGCCCTACAAGATTGAACAATACCGCCTTCTCTCTAATTTCGAAAAGGAACGCAAGCAAGCGGCTTATTATAGAAATGAGGAGGATAGACGTAGAGGAGTAGAGTATGTTAGAAATAGGATGCTTGGTTTCTACAAAGAATGCTTGCAACTAGGTCCGGAATACAAAACTGGTTTAGAAGACGACCTAGAGAGTGGAACCAATGATGAGATCACGTAGTAACCCATGACTTTGAGTCTAGCTACAAGACTCGTAAATAAAGAAAAGCGCTTCTTGGGAGGCAACCCATGTTTTGTGTGATTTTATTTGTTTGATTGTTATTTGCTTCCGTATGCATGTTTTATTTTTATTGTTGGTTGATCATGTTTCTCTACTAAAATGTGGAAATACTTTATTATGTTGTTTGGCCTAGTCTTAACTTCAACCTAAAGGTATTTTTGCAAAAGATAAGTGTAAGGGGAAACCCCAAATATGTTTTTAAGAAACAAACCGATCATGATTCTCCACAATATTTAATGAACATGTATATTCGTATTTGTTAGAGTCAAATGCTTGTATTGAGTCATAATGAAGTTTTGCAGGATTTTCCAGGAAGTAGGACAAAGTTTTTCCAGAAATTTTCCGGAAACTTAACATAAGAATTTCTGCAGGTCCATTCTGACGGCGTCAGGGTATTGCTCTTGACGGCGTCAGAAGTTAAAATCTGGAAATTTTACCGGTTTTGTTTTTCTAACGGAGTCTTATGGTTTTTGTGAATTATTAAGTTTTATAATCTCCAGGAAATCTGCAAACTTCATTCCACAAGCATTATATCTTACTTTGTTTTCTAGGATTTAGTAACTTATATAGGATGCCGCCGATTTTACGCGAGGTTGCCTTGTCTATTGTTGTCAGGATTTACAGGTTATTTATGACAAGAAGATGATTTATATTCTGGAAGGGAAGCTTTGATTGTTTGTTTTCTTGGAGGAAGATTTAACCTGGCCAACCTATAATCCATACCGAGCGAATCAGGGGAGTATTTGATTTCATTCTCTTTACTTTTTAACTTTTACATTCTTTACTTGAACATTGGGGACAATGTTCATCTTAAGTGTAAGGGGAGGGTAAAAAGATGATACCTTACATATGCACTTTCGCTTGAGTTTGTTTTGTTTGATAGTAGATGAGTAATAAAACTATAAGAAATACTTGTTAGTGTAATTTTAGCGCCAAATTTAAAATTTTTTACAACATTTAGGAGTGAAACTTTAGCCATAGTAAGCGTCTCATGGATAGGAGGTTGTATGACTAGCACATAACCGTATATTCAGAAAAATTTTCCACCCAAAAATGTGAGGTTCGCCTTTAGTTTTGATAGGAAAAACATTTATTATTGGTGCTTATGAGTGTACCGGTAGCATTTAGATTCTAGAACTTGCGTTAGTGATGCATCCCGAGACCGCTAGTGAGACTACATTCGTGTGGTAGGATTTACTACATGATAAGAGGCATTAGGATCACCCTTGTGTTAAACCCGTATTATAATTACTTGACCATTTAAGTCATATTACTTGGCTAGTTAAGTCAACTAATTTTTTCCCACACCCTTAGCGTTGTACACATTTTTAGTACACGAAACCCCTAGTACACCCCTCCGAGCCTATCTTTTCGTTTCTAACTTTAAGCATTTTACTTAAAGGAAGAATTTGTTACACCCCACTTAAATGTACAACCAAATCGCCTTAGCCTTCCGTGTATGCGCTCATTTTTAGTGCATTATTATTATTTGTTAAACCCTAAGTTAACTTTCTAATTGATTACATGGTTGCTAAGTCGAGTCATATCCTTGTACATATTGTTTTGGGACGATTGGGACTCATGGGTAAGTACTTATTTTATGGAGTAATGAGGAAGAACATCACTTATTACCCCCATATGTACGTTAATCTTAAAAGTGCTCCAAGTGTTTTAATTTTCTTAATTCGAGTCATTAGATTAGTTAATTGTAAAGTATGTAAAGATTCAAGTGTAAGGGGATTGCTCAAACCCCTATGATGTATTATTTTGGATGGTAGGGTAAGAGTGTATGAAAAAAAAAAAAATAGAAAAGAAAAAAAAAACATACGGACTACCATCCCGTTTTTATTCTATGTTCATTTTTTGTTTTTGTTATTTTTCATTTATTAGCTTAAGTCGAGTCTAGGCTTGGCTTAGCAACGCCATCTTGTACATGTAATTAACCGAGATTGTTAACTCGCCACCAGTAAAACTTCCTTTATCTAACAAAACCGTGTAATTCATATCCCTACACCTAACGTTATAACCCTTTAAAAGACCTCTTTAATAGTTTATCCTAGGTGCTTACGCCATGTGGTGGAGGTTTGATCCTTTCCCAAGCCTATGGTAATCTATTTTGCTATGACAGGTAGTGAGAGATATCTTCCATTTCCATAATGTTATATTACTTTATTACACCCGAGAGATGTGAGTATCTAAACACTATTTGTGAGGTGCTTGTGTATGACCTCCGTGCTTGTCTATTGGTCTTTAGTGGAACGATTATTTGTTGTAATTACTTTTATATTAGTGTTAAATGACCCCTGACTTGTCTTTTGAGTAGAATAAAAGCTCATTTGCTTGAGGACAAGCAAATCTCAAGTGTAAGGGTATATGATGAGGCGAAAAATGATCCGTTTTTAGGGGGTCATTTAAGCCCGAATCCGACTTTATTTGATCAAATATTGACATAAATCGTTCCTTTTGTGATTTTAGGTGTTTGGAGAGTGAATTCTGGAAAAGAAGCTATTTTGGACGTTTTTGGAGCATAAAAGTGAAGAAAACGGCTAAGTACCAAATTTCCATACTGAAAATACAAGGTGACGGCGTCAAGACCACCATCTTGACGGCGTCAGACATGAGGAATTAAACACCGAAGGTGGTGACGGCGTCAGAAGGATTCGTGACGGCGTCAAAGTGGCAAAATTAGTATACCGTGGGTGGTGACGGCGTCACATAGGCCGTCATAAGTGGTTCAAGGCCGTCCGAGGAAGTATATGGCGGCGAGGTGACGGCGTCAGAAGTTACTCTTTACGCCGTCAGACTGTTTTTCCTATATATAGTTTTCTAGTTTTTTCATAAAGGGAGGAGAAGTTTTGGTGAAACCCTAAAGACGATTTTGGTGCCTCTTTTACAGGTTTTTCAAGGGTTCCAAACCCTTGAGACCTTGCATTGTAATTGAGATAAGTGTACTTTCTATTCAATCAATATGTCTATGTGTTGGTTGTTTATCTCTTTTTCTTGTCTCAATTCTACTATGCTAGGCTAGATCTCTTTTGTGTTTGCTTAGATCTAATGAAACCTAGATGTTGATTATGTGTTGATTACTTGTCTATTCTTGTTTTGAATGAATGATTTATATGTTAGGCTTAAGAAAACTGGCAGATCTCCAAATGGTAACATGCTTGAACGTCTTAAGAAACATGAACTGAGGCGTACTAGGTCTTTATTGGTTGTATTTAATGCATGAGCCACTGTTTACAATCCCTATAGTTGTGCTGGGTCATTGTGTAGGAGGAGATAAGAGCTCATAGAGTTGGGGAGTTATGTATGCCACCCCACGAATGGTATTAAGGAATACAATCCGTCAATCATACAAGTGTAACAAGTAATTAACATGTAAAAGATATCTAGGGAGTAGTGAAGTCTAAGTAAACACAATTTCTCCAACCACTGCTCACAACTTTAGTTTAATTTCATGTTTATTATTTTATTTTGATTGCATCTTAGCTTTGGGTTAGTTGAATAGCAACTAATTCCGCCCACTCCTTCAAAACCCGAGATTTTACTTGCTTTCATAAAAATATAAAAATACAAAAATAATCATCTCTCACCTCTAGAACTATTAATTAGGTTTTCTAATCCTAGCGACACTATTCCTAAGTTGAACGATCAATCCCCCGGTACTTGTCACTATACTATACTACAACGATCAGGTACACTGCCTGGTGGGGGTTGTAAGCTTCTCGAGATCCCTCGAGAGGTAAAGCAAGGTACGATTCCCACGCATCAAGTTTTTGGCGCCGTTGCCGGGGATTGTCTATCTTTACATTTATTCCTAAACTTTCGCAAAAGAGTGCGTCGCCATCAAGTTTTTGGCGCCGCAGCCCGGGGAATAGTTATTGTCTAGGTTATGATTTCTTTTTATTAGGTCTACTTGCTAGATTCCTTTCTAGTAAGATTTTTATTTTTATTTTTAGGTCTTCTTTAGTCTATCTTATTTCTTCGTGCCTTTGTTCGTAACTCTTTACCATCCGACATCATGGAAGGTGGTAACATCTTTGAACCCATCATCCCACCACAACAAAATCCACCACTAGAACCCCTTAGGCCCCGAACCTTAGGAGAGTATTCCCGACCTAGCCACCAAGGCTACCGAAACACCATTGAGCTCACCGGAGACAATGTGACCCCCTTGCGATCCGACACCATCCGGTTGGTGCAAAGCGGATGTGCATTCCATGGACTTCGTTCCGAAGATCCAAACCAACACCTTAAGGACTTCCTCAAAATCGTAGATTCCATAGACCTAGGTGTTGAAACTAGAGAGACTACCCGTTTACGCCTATTCCAATTCTCTCTACGGGATCAAGCTAGTCAATGGCTTGAGCGTTTACCCGCGGGATCCATCACCACATGGGATGATCTCACCACTCGTTTCCTTGCTCAATTTTTCCCACCGGGGAGAACTACTAAACTTAGGAATGACATCTTGATGTTTCAACAACATCAAAATGAATCTCTTTATGAAGCATGGACTCGTTTCAAGGACTTACTCCAAAAAGTCCCTCATCATGGCATAGATCTTTGGCTCCAAGTCCAAATCTTCTATGACCATATCGACATCTCCACGAGGTGAACCATTGACCAATCGGCCGGTGGTAAGCTACGTGATCTTAGTGCGGAACAATCATGGGAACTCATAGAAGATCTTGCTCTCTATGACAACGAAAGTTGGAATGATCCCCGTGATTTGAACAAAACGGTCAAGGCAATATCTTTGCCTTCGAACAATTCAAGCACTCCCGACCGTAGGATCATGGAACTTGAGGACCAAGTCAAGTTTCTCATGAAATCTTACGAAGCTTCGAACAATTTTTCCGTTTTACAAAAGAATAATCTTTCATATTCAACTCTTGGTAGAGTTTTGAAAATAAGTAATTTAGCTTTAGTATTTTTATCAATCTTTGTTTGAAGATTATTATATTGATTTTCAAAATCCATTTTGGTTGGTTGAAGATCATCAATTGAAATGATATGCCAAAGATCAAGATCTATTGATTTCACATAATTTTCAAATTTATTTTTCCATTCAAGAAAATGATCACTTTCAAATAATGGTGGTTTTTGCGTAAATTCCCCTTCTAGATATTTTTCAAATTCTATAAATCGTTACAAGTTTTAAAATACAATATATTTTAAAAATCTTGCTAGACGTGGCTCTTGATACCAATTGTGGAAAACTAGAAGGGGGGGGGGGGTTGAATAGTTTTACGTCTTTTTCGTTTTATTTGTTTTATAAAAGTTTGCTTCTAAAGAATAGACGTAAATTTCAAAACTCTTTAATGCAAAAATATAGACACTAGTTTATTTACGATTTTCGTATAAACACTACTTATATATAATGTTGGGAAAGGATTTACAATTTCATATATCTTATATAAGCATATATATGTATATGTGTTTTAATAAGAGTTTATGTACTTGGTTTGTTTTTATAAAATTAATGTTATGAATGAATCCTAGTTTGATCTTTATGTGAAATCAATATATGCACAACACAAGCAATTATAATTATGTATGAAATGCTAACAAGTAAATAATCAAAAAGTGAGAGATGGAAAGATCAAACCGAGAGACAAAGGATTTATAGTGGTTCGGCTACAAGGACACCTTCCTTGCCCTACTCCACTCCCCGAGTCACCTACTCGAGAGTTTTCTTCACTAGATCAATAACCACCCTTATGGCGGAGAAAACCTTACATACCAAATTACACACCACAACTTCGTCACAACTCAATCACAACTTTTACACAACTTCTTCACACCAATCTACTTCACACCAATTCTTCTTCACACCTTTCTACTTCACACCTATCTTCTTCACACCTTTCTACATCCTAACTCTTCTTCTTCACGCCACTTGTTTCTTCACACCTTCACTACTTAGTTCTATCCACTATTCCAAGATATATACTTCTTCACAACTTCCAGGCTTCAAGGTCTTTTCAACTTCAAGGCTTCAACTTCTTTGTCTTGACAACTAATCTCTACTTCAATCTACTACTACTTCTTATTTCTTCTACCACTAATCCTATGCACCTCTACTTCTTCACTTCTAGCACCACTTCACACCTTCAATAAATCTAGATCCTATATCTAAATCTAGCTAACCAATGTATACACTATATTCACCAAAGAATGAATGATATACAAGATAAAATGATAAAACAACTTAGATAGCAAGATGATACTAAGTTGTAATGCTTCTAGTCTTGATGAAAAGAAGTTGTAACACCCCCAAAATATCGCAGCGGAACGATAGTGTCATTGTGATGCTACTTCAGGGCACAAAGTACAAGATATAGAAAACGACCTCTAAATGAGACGTTTTGAAAAGTTACCATTCGAATAGATAAAAGTCATAGTTTACAAAACAAAGATCCCAAAGTAGAATAAAACATAAGTTTTTAAAGTGTATCGAATGGTAAACGATAAAAGCGAAAGTCTCCAAAAGCATGCCCTAAGACTCTTAGCTCCACATACCTGCTATCGCCTTACTACCCTGAGATAAACATGCTTAAAAGTGTCAACACAAAGGTTGGTGAGTTCATAGAGTTTGTCTTAAAATAGTTAAAAAGACTTTAAAGAATGTTCACACAGCAAAGGCATTGTGAATCCACTTAATTGCAAGTCCCGCCCATAATAACACTTGCAACCTGTGTGTTCACAACCCACTGCTAAAATAAATATGATTCAGACATGTATAAGTTCATCACAACAGTTAAGCAATTAATCGTGCGTCTACACTTCATCTCCGAAGACCTCACGTGTATGATGTATCAAAGCTAATGGACATCCAACAACTTAATTTGGAGCCACTAGATAGTCTCAATGGTCATCCAACAACTTAATTTGGAGCCACTGACAGTCTCAATGGTCACCCAACAACTTAATTTGGGGCCACTGGAAGTATCACAATTTAGTATAACACAGTTAAGTATGACACAATCATGTATGTATGAAATCAAGTATAATGCAATCAAGTATAAGTGTTGTCAAAAACCAATGAAATCAAGTATAGATGTTTTGAGTATTTGTACAAGTAAGCAAGTAGTTTAGCATGTATCTCCCCCAAGTAGTTTAAAACGAGTAGTAAAAGAGTAAAAGCGAGTCTATGACTCACCTCGAAGTGATAGTACAATGTGATGGAATGATAAGGACAACAAGGAACGAAATCAACCGCGACCTATGATGAATAAATATGATCTAATTTAGATCGTGAAATGATGTAGAGAATACGCATGCACATGATACCTATACCACTCATAACTTGAAAATATACTAGTTATAGTCTTATGAAAATACATTCCATACTTGAGAAAAATAATAAGTCTTAACTAGACTTGTGTAAACTTGTCATAATATATATGTATAGAAACTTAGTGTTATATACTTCGTCTTGAAAACCTTGAAGTAACATCTAATGGTCGTAAAAATAAGCTCATAAGCATTAGTACTTCGTTAGTTATAAATTTCGGCAATTTAGTAGTATTTCTAGAAAATCTAGAATTTAGTACGTAGAAGTAGGTATTATGATTATTTCTATTAAAAGCTGCCAATTATAGTGAGTTTTTGTCGATATTGAAACGTGAATAACTTGGTCGTTTTAAGTTCATTTCCTTCGTTCTTTATATCCACGGATTCGTCTTAGTATGTACTAATATATTTTTGATAACTCGGCTTCTCTCGGTTACGTCTAACGCCTCGGTTTGACCACCAAAAATCGTCCAACAGCAACAATTTTCAGAAAAATAGTTTTCATCAATAAACTTGCAAAAATCATATCTCCTTCGTTATAAACTCGTTTTAATCCGTTCTTTCGCCTACGGCTTCGTTTTTGAAAGTATTTTCTAAATCTTAGGTTGAAAATTTCCCCTGAGTTACTGAGATTTCCAGGTTTTCAAATCTGGGACAGTAGGTATATATAGGTATTCCAAATCCATTTCAAGTGTCCTAAACTTGTTTCTACTCCACCCAAATCACATTCAATCACCACAAATCTAGTATAATCCTACCATACACCTTCTTAAGGTGTCATGGGTTCTTAAACATCAACAATCTAGTGGATCTAACCAAAGTTTCCATTTCTAGGGTTTCAAAAACATAAACATAGATTACGAGTGGTAATAGCTAACATATGCATGAAATATTGTATGAAAACCATATGATTATAACAAGTACTTGAAGAAATGAAGAAAATAAAGTTTTGTAAACTCACTTGAATGATTATGAAGCTTGTATGATCAAAACCCTAACAATCCTTGAGTTTATCTTTCAAAACCCTAACAAGGACAACAATCTAGACTTGATTTAAACTTGATCTTGTAAAATATGGTGGATCTTGGTGGAAATTATTTTGGGTCGTGGGTTTTGAAGAGAAAAGGAGAGAAAAAGTGATTTTTTTGATCTAGAATTTCTAAGTGTGAAATGTGAAATGAGTTTGTAGATATTTTTGTGATGTTTAAGTTAGTTAAAGAAACTTTAATGCATGAGGTCAAGGGGGGGGGGTTCATGGCCGGTTTTTCAAAGGGTTCAAAGGCAAGGATATGGACTTTGATTTATTTAGGATAGTTAGTGGATGATTTGTATTATAAGTATAGGTTTTTAGGTGTTAAATTTAGGTAATCGTAGTTAGTTTTTAGTTATAATTGAGTACCGGGTTTGCGAGAAATAAATTTTAACAAGTTAGTCGGGACTTAATAAAGTCATAAAAATGTTAAAAATATATTGGGTACAAAATTTGAGCGTTCGGATAATTATTATTTAGTTTTCACGAAAACCGTCGTAATTATATTAAACTTACGTTATAAATTCAATAAATTCCCAAAATACCGGGTAAATGAATTTTATAATTTTTATGACGTTGTAAGGAGTTTAAAAATATATCGGAACCATCGTGGGGATTTTTAGTTATGTAGGTTATATTTATTTATCGCGGGTTAACGTTTAATTAATAGAAATAAACGTAAAACGTTAAACGTACTAAAAATAATAATATGAATATTCTATGAGTGGTATAGTATGCAAAGGTTATTATGATGATATGTAGACTATTTCTAGTCCGTATGAAGTGTCCCTAATGATAAAGCATGAATTCGCACCTGAACCAATACGGTTACGCGAATTTAAGTACTCGTAAACTAAATTTATAATGAAATGAACAATGCACGTGAATAGTATTTTCTTTCCGGAAATGAATAGTACTTGGTGAATAGTAAAATTTTTGAATGCTTCTCAGAATATCAAATTGACCTCAAAAATGATGAATAGTAAATGATGAATAGTGTTTTGATGAATAGTGATTTTGAAAACTTCGAGAAATGACCAAAATTTTACGAGTTGTGACAGTCTCCCACCCTAAAAGGAACTTCGTCCCGAAGTTCAGCTCATTTGTTCCACATATGTACCTAGTGGTCTGATTCGATAATGCAAGAGGTCTCTTGAAAGATTGGCTTGATTTTTGGAATTGCTTACACTAATCAAATCAACTACTATCAATATAACTAAAGTTGATGATGCTAGGTCTCATATTAGTCGATGTTGTGTATAAGTCCTATACTAAGACCTAAGTGTTACGAAAATAAGATAGTTGTTCAAGAGAATGTACCCGTTATGCTATCGCGGACATGTTGGGTGATAGGATTTCCTAAGAAGTAAGCTCTGCCAAGTGCGGGTGGAATCTCATTGGCCTCATCTCGTGGCCCTTCAATTGCTGCTGCTAAGTTTGGACGGTTGCCTCCTTGGTTAAGATTCCTTTTCAACTTAGGACAGTTGTTCCGAAAGTGATCCGGGCTGTTACACTCATAGCATGTCCTTTGGTTGTTCGTCATATTGCCCACATTTACTGGTTCTCTACACTGGTTTATATAATGACCAGACTGTCTGCAATTTACACACATACGGCAGGGCACATTCTTTTGGTGATGAAAATTACATTTCGTACATTTAGGATGCGGGCCTAAATACTCTCTCTGACCAGAACTAGTCGCCGCAAAGGTCCTTGTCCTTTTGTTGTGAGCTATTGTGCCCATTTGCTTGTTCGACTCGCTTGTTCCCTTCCTTTTATCACTGTTCCTCAAGCTTCCATTTCTAACCATCTCATTTGTCAGAGTCCCTGCTCTCAATATTGCACTCTGAATTGTAGAAGGCTCAGTTGTTTTTACAGTCCCACGAATTTCTGGGACAAGGCCATATATGTACCTCTCGATCCTCTTGGACTCAGGGGTAACTAGATGTGGAACTAGTCTGGCTAATTCATGGAATCGATCTGTGTAGGCTGCATGACCAGCCCCTATCATAGAGTGATGATAAAGTTCATCCTCCAGCTTCTGCATCTCGTTGTCCGGGCAGTATTCCTCCTTCAGTAATGCCTTAAAATCGTCCCATGTCATACCTACAACTGCCTCTCTACCCCTAGCTTGAATCTGCGTATTCCACCATGTCAATGCCTTTCCTGACAGCAAGCACGCGGAATACTTCACCATTTGATGTGCTGCACAGTTACTAATGTCGATCACCGACTCCATCTTTTTGACCCATCGAGTATACACCAACGCGCCTCCTACACCATTGAAATCAGTTGGCTTGCATGACGTAAATTCCTTATACGTACATCCAGTCCTATTGTTGTTGTTGCCATTACCATTCTGGCCTACACCATTGGTGTTGTTAATTCTGCTTTCGTGGTTTGCCAAGTTATTCATATGATCGCCAACTTGAGTGACAATAGTGGGGAGAAAGTTTTAAAGTTGTCGAGCGATAATGGCTTCAAAATCAGTATTTCCACCGTCGTTGTTATCATTGTTTTCAACACCGCGACCATCTCCTCTACCTCCACGTCCACCAGTTCTTCCACCATCGTTACTAAGGTTACTAGTGTCATGAGCAACTCCTCTACCTCCACGTCCACCAGTCCTTCCACCCCTTGGTGTCGCGCCTCTTCAACCAGAGCTACGAGTCACTCTCCTTGGTGCCATGATTTCCTGAGAGAAAGTACATTTAGTGAACGTCAGAGATGAGGGAAAACCATTGATTATCCAAAGTCAATACTTAACATCCTCATACATAATACCACGCCACCAGTTGTTTCCTAAGTTGTGCCAACATCGATCTACATAAGCATAGTCATATGTCCACGTGGGTCGTGAAGCACTTATAATTATGTTGGCCACCACAATTATAAATGTTTCCTTTCACAGGTGTACATATCACAAGGCACACATATCTCAGTGGTAGACGTTGCTTAAATGGGAATCTAGGGAATGTCACGCTCAGTACAAAGGAACAAAGGATTCTCCCTTAAGTGCTAAAGTCACTGGGAAGTCTAGTTTCTAACGGTTTCTCGAGAGTATCCTCAAGAGAACCCCCATCCTCGGGCAAATCATCAAATCTCTACAGCTAAGTAATAACCTTTATTTAACTCTGTCTCATGTCTCATCAAACAAGAACTGTCACAAGATTAAGTTAAATAATCAGTTATTACCGAGCTCCATATTTCTGATGACTTGACTAGATTTTGGGACTTCCCCATCGGTACCACAAATATCTAATAGCGTAGGTCTAGAAAAAAAAATTACCAGCAAGCGTATGTGTATGAAAACTGCAAGGCGATAGGGAGGAGAGTCTAAATGTATGTAGTTATAGTCTAGGTTCTAAAAACAACCTAGTTCTCTATAACCAAGTCTCTGATAACAATCTGTAACACCCCCAAAATATCGCAGCGGAACGATAGTGTCATTGGGATGCTACTTCAGGGCACAAAGTACAAGATATAGAAAACGACCTCTAAATGAGATGTTTTGAAAAGTTACCATTCGAATAGATAAAAGTCATAGTTTACAAAACAAAGATCCCAAAGTAGAATAAAACATAAGTTTTTAAAGTGTATCGAATGGTAAACGATAAAAGCGAAAGTCCCCAAAAGCATGCCCTAAGACTCTCAGCTCCACATACCTGCTATCGCCTTACTAACCTGAGATAAACATGCTTGAAAGTTTCAACACAAAGGTTGGTGAGTTCATAGAATTTGTCTTAAAATAGTTAAAAAGACTTTAAAGAATGTTCACATAGCAAAGGCATTGTGAATCCACTCAGTTTCAAGTCCCGCCCATAACAACACTTGCAACCTGTGTGTTCACAACCCACTGCTAAAATAAATATGATTCAGACATGTATAAGTTCATCACAACAGTTAAGCAATTAATCGTGCGTCTACACTTCATCTCCGAAGACCTCACGTGTATGATGTATCAAAGCTAATGGACATCCAACAACTTAATTTGGAGCCACTAGATAGTCTCAATGGTCATCCAACAACTTAATTTAGAGCCACTGGCAGTCTCAATGGTCACCCAACAACTTAATTTGGGGCCACTGGAAGTATCACAATTTAGTATAACGCAGTTAAGTATGACACAATCATGTATGTATGAAATCAAGTATAATGCAATCAAGTATAAGTGTTGCCAAAAACCAATGAAATCAAGTATAGATGTTTTGAGTATTTGTACAAGTAAGCAAGTAGTTTAGCATGTATCTCCCCCAAGTAGTTTAAAACGAGTAGTAAAAGAGTAAAAGCGGGGCTATGACTCACCTCGAAGTGATAGTACAATGTGATGAAATGATAAGGACAACAAGGAACGAAATCAACCGCGACCTATGATGAATGAATATGATCTAATTTAGATCGTGAAATGATGTAGAGAATACGCATGCACATGATACCTATACCACTCATAACTTGAAAATACACTAGTTATAGTCTTATGAAAATAGATTCCTTACTTGAGAAAAATAATAAGTCTTAACTAGACTTGTGTAAACTTGTCGTAATATATATGTATAGAAAGTTAGTGTTATATACTTCGTCTGGAAAACCTTGAAGTAATATCTAATGGTCGTTAAAATAAGCTCATAAGCATAAGTACTTCGTTAGTTATAAATTTCGGTAATTTAGTAGTATTTCTAGAAAATCTAGAATTTAGTACGTAGAAGTAGTATTATGATTATTTCTATTAAAAGCTGCCAATTATAGTGAGTTTTTGTCGATATTGAAACGTGAATAACTTGGTCGTTTTAAGTTCATTTCCTTCGTTCTTTATATCCACGGATTGGTCTTAGTATGTACTAATATATTTTTGATAACTCGGCTTCTCTAGGTTACGTCTAACGCCTCGGTTTGACCACCAAAAATCGTCCAACAGCAACAATTTTCAGAAAAATAGTTTTCGTTAATAAACTTGCTAAAATCATATCTCCTTCGTTATAAACTCGTTTTAATTCGTTCTTTCACCTACGGATTCGTTTTTGAAAGTATTTTCTAAATCTTATGTTGAAAAGTTCCCCTGAGTTACTGAGATTTCCAGGTTTTCAAATCTGGGACAGTAGGTATATATAGGTATTCCAAATCCATTTCAAGTGTCCTAAACTTGTTTCTACTCCACCCAAATCACATTCAATCACCACAAATCTAGTCTAATCCTACCATACACCTTCTTAAGGTGTCATGGGTTCTTAAACATCATCAATCTAGTGGATCTAACCAAAGTTTCCATTTCTAGGGTTTCAAAGACATAAACATAGATTACGAGTGGTAATAGCTAACATATGCATGAAATATTGTATGAAAACCATATGATTATAACAAGTACTTGAAGAAATGAAGAAAATAAAGTTTTGTAAACTCACTTGAATGATTATGAAGCTTGTATGATCAAAACCCTAACAATCCTTGAGTTTATCTTTCAAAACCCTAACAAGGACAACAATCTAGACTTGATTTAAACTTGATCTTGTAAAATATGGTGGATCTTGGTGGAAATTATTTTGGGTCGTGGGTTTTGAAGAGAAAAGGAGAGAAAAAGTGATTTTTTTGATCTAGAATTTCTAAGTGTGAAATGTGAAATGAGTTTGTAGATATTTTTGTGATGTTTAAGTAAGTTAAAGAAACTTTAATGCATGAGGTCAAGGGGGGGGGGGGGGGGGTTCATGGCCGGTTTTTCAAAGGGTTCAAAGGCAAGGATATGGACTTTGATTTATTTAGGATAGTTAGTGGATGCTTTGTAGTATAAGTATAGGTTTTTAGGTGTTAAATTTAGGTAATCGTAGTTAGTTTTTAGTTATAATTGAGTACCAGGTTTGCGAGAAATAAATTTTAACAAGTTAGTCGGGACTTAATAAAGTCATAAAAGTGTTAAAAATATATTGGGTACAAAATTTGAGCGTTCGGATAATTATTATTTAGTTTTCACGAAAACCGTCGTAATTATATTAAACTTACGTTATAAATTCAATAAATTCCCAAAATACCGGGTAAATGAATTTTATAATTTTTATGACGTTGTAAGGAGTTTAAAAATATATCGGAACCATCGTGGGGATTTTTAGATATGTAGGTTATATTTATTTATCGCGGGTTAACGTTTAATTAAAAGAAATAAACGTAAAACGTTAAACGTACTAAAAATAATAATATGAATATTCTATGAGTGGTATAGTATGCAAAGGCTATTATGATGATATGTAGACTGTTTCTAGTCCGTATGAAGTGTCCCTAATGATAAAGCATGAATTGGCACCTGAACCAATACGGTTACGCGAATTTAAGTACTCGTAAACTAAATTTACGATGAAAAGAACAATGCACGTGAATAGTATTTTCTTTCCGGAAATGAATAGTACTTGGTGAATAGTAAAATTTTTGAATGCTTCTCAGAATATCAAATTGACCTAAAAAATGATGAATAGTAAAACGATGAATAGTGTTTTGATGAATTGTGATTTTGAAAACTTCTAGAAATGACCAAAATTTTACGAGTTGTGACAGAAGTATTCTTCTCTTTGCACTTGAATGGATGAGGTTTTGGATCACTTGAAAACAAAGGCTTATGAATTATATGATCAAATGATTTTTAAGATGGAAATGGAGGTTTGAATCAGAAAGTTTTGGTGCAAAAAGGTGAGCAAAAATTCCAGATTTAAGGTGGTATTTATAGGCAACAAATTCTGACAACTGGAGCGTGCCGGTCCCCTTAAATCATGGCCGACCCCCTTAAAATTAAGGGGACCGCCCCTTATAATTAAGGGGGCCGCCCAGCTGTAACGGCCAGAAATTTTGTTTTTTAGTGGGGAAAGTTTATTTGGTGAAAAACTAACTGATTTTAGTTAAAAATTTGAATACATATATTTAGTATGATTAAAACATTTTTCTTTATTACCAAAAGTGTTTTTCAAAAATATATAATAAGTTTATATATTAAAATAAACTTGTAGTAATTAATTAAATATCCCTTTGATCTTATAATGCATTAAACACTATGTTTATTCATACCTTAAGTGATTAGATGGTGAAAGTGAATATTTACTACTAAATACTTGTTTACGTCATGATCTTTGGTTTGATGGGTTTTCGTTTTGTGATTATCAAAACATAGAGATGTCGAAAGATATGAATAACGTTTTTAGTCATTTATTTATATCAACACATAGAAGTTTGACAAATTTTACGGTTTGGATATAAAGAGATAATGACTGAAGAAAAACATATGAAGTATAATATTATTGTATGTACAAGAAGAAAATGAGTCATATATTTAGAAGGAAATTCCAATGAAAAATGATTTGCGTACTTTTATGTTTTATTGGGACCGGTATATTTAAAGGACAACTACCTAATGCACATTATGGAGTATTTTAATAAAAATTGAGTCACCCAATTAGGGATAAATTCATAAATGCTTAACCTACTCACAATTTTGACTCATTCTACATAATGTACTTTTTTTATTGTCAAAATGCTTAATTAAGTTTGTGTTTCTTTTCATTACGCATAACTAATAGGATTTGTTAAGGGTACTTTTGTCATTTCTTACGTCTTCATCCTCTTGATAATAACACTAGGGTTTGGTTACCCTCTCCTCTCCAAAGCAGCCCCCCCATCATTTCCAGCTACTTTTCGGCCATCGGAGCTCACACCGTCGACCACCACCTCTCACCGCCACCACCACCTTACTCCTCTCAACCTCCCCGTCATTTCTACATAACACACGCGCCTTGTAACTCCTTGTAGCACCACGAATACATCACCACAGCCGCGTATATCACCACCACCATCATCCATCTTTGTCGATCTATTGATTTCCGTGTCCAATAAGGTAATACCCACCGTCCGTGACCTCGTACCGACGGTGGGGAATGCTTAACTCATGTAAACGAGTCTTAAATGAATCAAACAAGGGTTTTGGGTTTTTATTTAAAATAAATTTTATAAAATTAAAATTTGTAATCGGATTTGGTATCATTTTTATTATTCGTGTTGTTGTCGTGTGGTTTTGGTCGCGTTAATTAGCACGCCGTGAGTTTTAAACTCATAACCATGGTGTTTAGGTCGTTTGGTTTGTAGCCGTGAGTCATGGTTATGGGTTTTGCATCAAGTCGAGTGGTCATGGTCTTGTGGTGATGGGATTTGGATGTCGAGTATGGATTTGATGTTATTGATGGTAGCCGAGAGTTAGGATTGGATTTAGTTTTGGTTTGGGTTTGATTATGGTTGTTGTGGTTTGGTCTCGAGTTGGCAGCCGTGACTCGAATGCAGAACTCATGGAGCATTTTTAACTGGATTTTTTGTGGTGATGATGATCCAAGGGTATTTAAGTCATTTTGCATAATAAAGAACCATTTGTTAAGCATTATGACAACTAATACGAACTTAATTAAGCATTTTGACAATAAAAAAAGTACATTATGTAGAATGAGTCAAAATTGTAAGTAGGTTAAGCATTTATGAATTTAACCCCACCCAATTACTTCACTATTGCAAAACTCAAAAAAATATATTGAGAAACTGATTCAAAACTTATATTTAAAATTTGGTTGAGTAGAAATACGATACTCCTTCCGTCTCAAATTTATAGTCCTTCTTTCAATTTCGAGTTGTCCCAAAATTATTGTCCCATTCCAAATATCGTTGTGAATAATTTAGCAAGTTTACTATATTGCACCTAATAATACAAAAAATTACAAGCATCATTCAAAGATTTAATTAATTGCATAAGGGTAAAAATGACATTTTGCAAAAAAGTTAGAGAAAGAATGAAGTAATGATTAAGTATTCTTAAATTGTGTGTTTTTTATCGGAGGACAATAATTTTGGAACGAAAGGAGTATTAAATAATCAATAATCATTGATATTTGGTTTAACCATTAGCATGTTTTTTGTCAAACAAGGAGGGCACACATAACTATTATTAACATCGAACTACACGCAAGGATAACAAATGCAAAAAGATATCGACGCAACCGTAATTTGTCGATTACTATGCACCGCTGCCGCTAGACGCGGGCACTCGGCTAATACAATTAATGCAGTTATTAAAACATCTGTTAAATAAGAAAAATAAATTATTAAACATATTATACAAATAACTTAAACATTTATGTATTAAGTGTCACTAATACATGTAAGAAAACACGTAATACAAATATTCAAGTTCGAACAAGCAACAGGCCAAATGGGCTCGAGCCCGAATGGGCATGGGCAAACAGGCTCGAGCCTGAACGAGGAAGGGCCAAACGGGCTAGAGCCTGAACGGGCAAGGGCCAAATGGGCTCGAGCCCGAACGGGTAAGGGCCAAACGGGCTCGAGCGAAAATGGGAACAATCCAACGGGCTCGAGCCTGAACGGGCATAGTCTAAACGAAATTCTTGATGTCTGTAAATTTATTGTAACAAAAAGAACATAATAAATAAAAATACATGATTCATCAAAAAAAATTATTTCAGGGTACCCGCCGCCGCAAAGCGTGGGTACCCTGCTAGTTAATATATATATATATATATATATATATATATATATATATATATATATATATATATATATATATAGTGTATCTTTATTTTCATAACCCTGTTAAGTGCGGAAACTGCGAGAACTCCAATTTTGCATTAGAAAACATGCATGTTCATATAAAACATGTATGTTTTCTTACATACACCTTAATATACATACCTGCGTAACATACATGTTCATATAAAACCCTATTAAGTGCAACATATCAATGCAAAATGGTTTTATATGAACATGTATGTTACGCATGTATTTGTATTAAGGTGTATGTAAGAAAATATACATGTTTTATATGAACATGCATGTTTTCTAATGCAAAATTGGAGTTCTCGCAGTTCCCGCACTTAACAGGGTTCTGAAAATAAAGCCCCCTATATATATATATATATATATATATATATATATATATATATATATATATATATATATATATATATATATATATATATATATATATATATATATATATAAGTATCACCGTCAAATTCTCGTAACTATTATTGGGCAGACAACGGCACAATTTCACGAAAACACTAGTCCGACATCACCTCTTTTCTTTCACGGGCCACGAGTTCTATATTAGCCCATCTATGCATTTTCTTTCCTTCTTTTCTGTTTTGGGCTTCGATCCATCACCTAGCCCATCAATTCTTTTCTTCTTTTCCTTTTGCTTTGGGCTGCTGCTATCACCAAAGCCCACACAACATTTCACCAAATTCAAATATAACACAAATTTACAAATTCACATTTAACAAAACTTTCGAACTTAATGCATCATTTCATGTTCTTTTCATTGCATGTCACTCAACTCGAACTCGACACCAACTCACAAACCGGGCTCGATTTTCATTCTTTCCTTCTTTTGGTCTTTCTCGATACACTGAAAACACAAACACAACATATAACACAAACAATTGCATATCACATTCTTTTCACTCTTTCATTTCTCTTTTCTTGTTCGAATCAACACAAAGCCACCCCAAACCTTCTCTTGTCACTTCCAAACTCCTCCTTGCTACCAAAAAATACGACACAACCCCCACCCTCACCTTCCTCCTTTCTCCATTGAGTACCAAGCTCACCAAAGCCACCCTAAGCCTAAATCATTAAACAAATCTTATGTTCCATACTTTTCCTAAAACCTTATTACCCAAGGGTTTCTATGTTCCAATTACCCCAACATGGAATCTACTTTACCCTTAAACAAATTAGAAGTGGTACCCTAGGTTCACATGCCTCTCCTAAGCTTCCTACCTAACCCTGAAAAATTCCAAACTTGTCCTAACCCTCGACATGACCCATAACCTTTCATGTCTCCTTCGACTTGATCCATCAAGGGCATGCTCGACATCCCCTCCTAAAATATTCACCAAAACCCTCTTGTTTCTCCTATAAATACTCTTGCTCTCATTTCACTCCCACCACACCTCTCAAATCTCACAAAAACCACAAACACATATTCTTTACTTCTCTTTTCTTGCTACTATCAAACAAGAGATCTTCTACTCAAGTCTTTGGGTTAAATATAAGTAATTTGGGTTTATAAGTTGGAACGTGGGTCATTGTTTTACAAGGGTTCTCCAAATTTTGCTCATTCCCATTTTCTTTCTCGTACACTCGATCTCATCCCCACCGAAAGGTGTTGTAAGTCGATATACTCCCTTTTCAATTCTTTCTATTTGCACGTTTTAATTTCATGCATTGCATACATGTCACGTATACTTAAAAACACAAGATTTGTGTTCATCACAAATATAACACCTCGACACCCCCTTAGAAAGGGCCTCGTATCTCCTAAATCCTACGTACAATACATATATATTTTTTGACAACTTGTTTCTTTGTACTAAACTAAAATGAGATAGCCAAACATGCAAGGTTTGTTATGTCGAACACTACACTAAATAGATCCAACCCTAAGCACAGTCGAACGTTTTCTATAAGATTTTAAAACTAATAATTGAGCCTAATGGGCTAACGAGCCCATTGATTTTCTATATATGTTTCTAAAATCTAAAAAATTGAATTCGAACAAGTATAAATAAAAACTAATTTTTATAAAGTTTTTATAAGATAAAATGACAACTATTATAAAAATAAAAGTTAACTTTTCAAAAACTTAACGTTGGACTGAATTTGCAAAATATTTCATTATGGGGTCGAATATGTAAAACTATGAAACTAAAGGGGTCGAAACTGAAAATAAAGATTTTCAATAAAAGTTAAGGATAGAAACTGTATTTAAGTGAAAGTTGAGGTAAAGAGTGTAAAAGTGAAGTTTTGGACTAAAAAGAGAAATTATTCTAATACCAGGGTATAAAGTGTAACTTTTAAAAAGTGGAAGGGTAAAACTTGACATAAATATTTTAACTTTGAAATACTTTATATATATATATATATATATATATATATATATATATACATATATATATATATATATATATATATATATATATATATATATATATATATATATATATATATATATATATATATATATATATATATATATATATATATATATATATATATATAGATAAATTATGAAAACTCTAGTATAACTAAAAATATTTAAAATAAATATTTTTAACAACATTATAACAATGATAAACAATTAAACATTTTCGTACACATAGTATAAATAACTACGATAAGTTATTTTTAAACTTCAAACCTTTTAAAACACATAAAGCCGACATCATCGCACTTGAAGATTTTTCACACATCATTCACGCATCGAACCCGAATCACCGATAATAATATATCACATTAATTTAGGTCTCAAGTCGGAGGCTATTCGTTGCTATTCATAGCAAATCACCATCACCCTTTTGAGTACTATTTGAGTTCTACACTAGGGGTGAGCAAACGGACCGGATGGACCGGACCGACCGACAAAACCGACCGAATTCGGTCTGGTCCTAGATCTAGGCTTTTTTGTTAATTCGGTCTTCGGTCCGGTCGGTCCGGTCCGGACCGACCAAAAAACCAAAAAAACTTGCCAAATCTAGCGTTTTTAGACCGGACTGGACCGACCACATTCGGTCTAGGTCCCGGTTTTTACCTTAATTCGGTCTTCGGTCTTGTCGGTCCGGTCCGATCCGGTCCGGTCCCAGACCGATGCTCACCCTTATTCTACACACACCCATCGTAATCGACACCCTACAGATGAGTTCATAGTCCCACCTTTTAAATTGTTTTCAAAACCCCGTGGGGAGATACATGCGATAAACCGAACACAAGTATTTTTTTAGTATGCGAACACCCACCTGATATTGCATAATTTGACACCCGTACAGCAAGTCCCTCATATCACGAACCTTAATCACTTGCGAGTGAGCGCGAATTTAGTTGATAGATCTATTGGAGACGGCAACCCATCTCTGTCAACTAGATCATTCGGTAGGGGATGTGATATATTCGAATTTTCTAGGAAGATTGCACCTTTCTATCACCGATGGCCCATTTCTCACCTACTTCCCTCGTGATGCAGGTGATTATATCATTACTTGATATCACCCATGTTAAGGCTTGAGATTCGTGAGGCTTAGGAGCAATATTTTAGCACCTACCTGATTGTATTTCAAAAATATTTTACTTATGTTCAAACTATTACAAATTTAAACTACTATAGATTTACTCAACCTTTGTTTTGACCTTTTTAGCATGTTTATCTCAGGAAATTAGCGGCATGATGGCACGGAGCTGGAAAAAGGGCACTCAGGACCTCCCTTTATCTTCCAAATAATCGTATCATTCTTTTCAAACTCGTTACCCTTTTGTGAAATATTCTACCTTTGGAAAATGTTTTGTAAATCTTAATATTTTGAGTTTTCATTGAATGATATAAAACTTATCTTTTGAATTGTTTTCTATAAGTATGACTGTGTTCTAAAATGTAATTATCCCGAATAGACTTCTGCTGCTTTCAAATTTTTGGGGTGTTACAGATTGGTATCAGAGCCATGGTTATAGAGAACCAAATAATTTTCAAAACATGGACTATAACCACACCTATTTTCAAAACAAACTTTACACCATACTACTTCGTGCCCTCCGTACCAACGCTTGTCGACATCATGTAATTAAGGTTTCATTTAGCAAATATAGTAAATAGATATATGAGTTAGCCGAAACACCTCACTTGAGTCAACTGGAACACCCCATTAGATTTAGCAAACACACGCTACACTAAGTTTATTTTAGTTTCAAAACTATTGCATATATAGCATTGTCAAGACTAAATGACTTATATTCGTTATTAATGGGATATTACAGTACCATGTCTTCTAGCCCATTCTACACTACTGAAACTATTCCTTGTACTACTCGCACTTCCTCAGTCATCCAAATCATACCAAACTCAGATGACCCCTATATAAAAGCGCCTCAGTCCTACCACGCACAAAACCCTGACACCCTTGAGCCAATACCCACACTACCCGTCTTACAAACGTCACCCATTCCTCATACTCAACCTACCACTTACCAACACCAAACACTCGGATTCTTGCCATCACCGTCATTACAACTCCGGAGATCCCGAGACGTATTTGAGCATACTTCCACCACGCCTAGATCAGTATTACCACCCTTACCACATGCATCGTTGTCATTACCGTCCGTTCCTTTACTTCCACAATCACTTATTCACTCACCACAGACAGAGATAGTTGTCATACCCCACAGTAGCAGGATGTTGGAGGATGTGCCCAGTAATTTCGAGGTTGGTCAGAGTTCGAGGGGAACTCAGACGTAGACAGAGAATGACATGGTATGGAAGGACGTACCATGTATAGACAGTCACACAACTGCTTTGGGGAGCCCAGACTATGTGCATCCCTTATCACCGTTCGAGTCTACAAACACTCCACATCCAGAGGCACCACCAGCGAGTATTGAAATAGATATCGTTACTCGGCTTCAGACTTAGTTGGGTTCACTAGCTAGTGTGGTAGGGCTTCACTCCGATTACCTTGATGAGTTACCACGAGGTTGATTTGATTCCTACGACCGAGACCTCAATGTATTATACAGGAGGATGTCTATCTAAAGACGGGAGATCTCCGACGTTAGCTTCAGAGTTGATGATATTGAGCACACTCAGGTTGCAGCCTAGGAGGCCGCACAAGAGTTACATGATAGGGTAGTGAATGTTGAAGGAACCCTATAGGTAACTAGAAACACGGCAAGGATTCAGAGTCAGAGGATTTCCGCCTTAGAGGCCATGTTGGGTGCTCAGTTCAGTTTGAACCAGAAGTACCAGAGACGTCTCGTAGACTTGGAGGCTACCCAGTCAGAGAGATAGAGATCAGAGGAGTAGAAAACCTTAACCAAGATAGTCAGAGACTTATGGCATAGATCAGGGGATACGTCCGGTGCTTCATAGATTATCCATGTATCATCGTAGCAGTGACATCTTAACTTGCCCTGTGTGGCATTAATAATCTTGTATTGTGTTGTTTTCTTAAACAATGTAACACAATTATTAAAACATTATGGTTAGTTATGATTACTATGTATTGATATTAATTTGTGATGCTATGGTTGTTTTGATCTTGCGTCATAATACTCTTGTGCACCACCATATTGCGATTCATTATAAACTCCATGTGTGTTATGATTGTATTCAGACATGTCGTGATGATTATGTATGAATGATATGGTTTATACCTGATGTATGTATTCATAGTGTGATTGTGTTACATTATGTGATGATCTCGACTATTATGAGTTTGGTTAGAATATTTCAATTGGTTATGTTGATATTGACGTTCAAAATTTGACATATGCACTTGTGATATTTTTTAGAGGTATGGCTCCTAGGAAAACTGCAACTACAACCCCCATAACCGCCATGACTCGGGATGCGATCCGGAAGTTGGTAACTGATAGCATTGCTACGGCACTAAGAGTTCAAGCTACAACATTAGCCCATTCCATTAGCATCAATAACTCAACCGCCGGAAGAAAGACCGCTACAGCTCGCAAATGCACCTGCAAAGGCTTCACAAGACACCAACCCGTCTACTCTAAAGGTACTCTTAAGAAAGGATCGCCTAAGAGCCTAGAAAAGGAGGTCACACCATCTAAACCTTAGACACAAAGGGAAGCTATGGAAGTGGTTCAGAGGTTGCTGGATCAAGAGATCAGTCATGGTCCTGTGCAAGGGAACACAAACCACCAACAAAATTTGATGATAAAGGAGCCACTCTCAACAACAACCATCAAAATCAATAGAGTTTCGGACAGAAAGCTACTAAAGCGCATGTTGCCACGCTTACCATAGGAAATGGGTATGCTGGAAAGCAACCTTTGTGTAACCAATCCAAGTTGCATCATACCGGACCATGCACTGCTAAGTGCATGAAGTGTTAAAAGATCGGCCATTTGACCAAAGACTGCAGAACCTCAAAGGCTAAGACACAACCAGGGACTGTGATATGCAACAGATATGGAGGAGTAGGGCACCACCAAAACCAACATCTAAATCAACCAACTGAGGGTGCTTATGGAAAGCATATAGGATAGGAAAAGGAAAAGCTCACCTGAGTCGCAACAATGCCGCAGACTAAAGAAGTTTAGAATCTAGTAGTCCAACTTCTTTTAGCATTGTATCAAACTAAGTTCATGTCATCTCTAACATTCGGATATTTTGTAACCTAAGATTTCTTTCTATCCAATAAGCGACTCGTTGTGATATAACCATCCATTATATTTTCATTTTTGTCAGACTTCTCTAATACTGACAAGTTTGTGGTCACTCATAAAATCATTTCCCCCATACTCTCACCACCACCTTCAGTCACCTCTACCCAAACCTTTCACACAATTGATGAATCAAGGTTAAATCACTAGCCGTACTAAGAGAGACTCTCCACATTACCTAAGAGGAAAAACCTTCAAATGGAAGTAAACAATGAAAGAACCAATGAACCGTTATCGAGGTCTAGAAAATACACAATAAGTTAGATTTGTAAACCAAAGGAAGCCTTAAGACCTTACGGAGTAACCTGAACCACTATCTTCAGAACACATGATCCTTCACTCACCCCCGTAGGAATACCAGTTGACTACCTTTTCACCCTCTTATAAATATAATACACTATAACAGACGAATTGTTTTCAATTATCCTATAGAACACCCTACAAAATGTTTTACTACTATCAAAATTTTGACCTTGCTGTTCTTTTATAAACAATAAATTGCTTTTTCCAAAATGTCCTATAAATTGTTTTACAAATCATTTCACAATATACTTTATAAAATTGCAGTTTTGCAACTATATCAAAAACTACACTACAGTTTTTCTATTATTTTGTTTTTCTATAAACTGTTTTACAAATTATTTTATAAAACATTTTACGAATCATTTTGTGGACCATTTACTTCTATGAAAACTGTTTTTATAAACAAAATGACCAATATTTTCTTTATGAAGTAAACCAAACCTTAGAAGGTCACACACCTCTACCTGAAAACCATGGACAATAATCCACTAAGCCTTGACGCCGTTTCATCTCTAAACAAGTCACCCATTCGTTCCCTACGAATAAATACCCTTATTGATACACAACTTTCACTGATAACCAAGGAAAAACACCTCATCTGACTCACTCATTCATTTCAGACCACTAGCACGACCATATAAGTCTTGTTACATCCCGGTATTGCCCAAGCAAATTAAGTACCACAACTATAAGATTCACCCGATATATAGCTACCAAACTCAACCAAGCATCGGAAACTAGACTCTGTCCCTAAACCTTTAGAAACTTTTATAAATACTTTTAATCGGTAAAACACATACAACCCCAGACCAAACCTTAGGATCAATGATGCATAGGGATTGCACCAGGCTTTACCTCTCGAGGGATCTCGAGAAGCTTACAACCCCCACCAGGTAGTGTACCTGATCGATGTAGTATAGTATAATGACAAGTACCGGGGGATTGATCGTTCAGCTAGGAATAGTGTCGCTAGGATTAGAAAACCTAAAGACTAGGTCTAGAGATGAAGGATGATTCTTTTTGTATTTTTATATTTTTATGAAAGCAAGTAAAAATCTCGGTTTTGAAGGAGTTGGGCGGAATTAGTTGCTAGTCAACTAACCCAATACTAAAATGCAATCAAAATAAAATACTAAAAATGAAAATAAACTAAATTATACTAGAGTTGTGAGCAATATGTGGGAGAATTGTGTTTACTTATATTTCACTACTCCCTAGATATCTTTTACAGGTTAATTACTTGTTACAGTTGCGTGGATGACGGATTGTATTCCTTAATACCATTCATGGGGTGGCGTACTTACTTCCCCAATCCTATGAGCGCCTACTTTACTCCTATGTCGAGCCGGCTAAGAAGCTCCTAACAAGGGATCACTAGAATTTGCTCATGCATTAAATACAACCAATAAAACCTAGTACACATCGGTTCATGTTTCCTAAGACGTTCAAGCATGTTACACAATGGAGATCTGCCAGTTTTCTTAATCCTAACATTGAAATCATTCATCCATTACAACCATAAACAAGTAATCAACATATAATTAACATCTAGGTTTCATTACATCTAAGCAAACACAAGATAGATCTAGCCTAGCATGTTGAAATCAAGACAAGCATAAGATATATTCAAACAACACATAGACATATTGAATGAATTAAGAGAAGACTTATCTCAATTGAACATGAAAGGATTCAAGGGGTGAAAACCCTTGAAAATACTGTAAAATACGACCTAGGGTTTACAAAGTTCGGCCCTAGTTTTCTCCACAGAAGTTCCTCTTTTTATGAATGAAAAATAGAAAACTATATATAGATTCTGATAGGTGACGGCGTCAAAAACAAAGTTCTGACGCCGTCATCTCGCCGCCAAATAGTTTCTCGGACTGCCTAGATCTGGGTCTGACGCCGTCATGTATACTCCTTATGTAGGCCGTCACCAAAAATAGTCTTGACGCCCTTGTTGTGACGCCTTCAGGTTTTCACTAGGTCGTCATGGATTTTACTCTTGACGCCGTCATGATCTTCTTCTTGACGCCGTCAGGTACTGTTCTCAGCATAGAAAATTAAGTCTTTGCCGTTTTCTTCACTTTTATGCTCCAAAAACGTCCGAAATGCTTCCTTTTCCAGAATTCACTCCCAAAGTAGCCAAAATCACAAAAGGAACGATTTAGGGCAATATTTGATAATTCAATTACGGACTTAAATGACTCCCTAAAAGTGGTTCATTTTTCGCCTCATCATATACCCTTACACTTGAGATTTGCTTGTCCTCAAGCAAATGCTCTTTTATTCTAGTCAAAATATAAGTTAGGGGTCATTTAACACTAATATAAAAGTAATTACAACAAATAATCGTTCCACTAAAGACCAAAGACAAGCACGGAGGTCATACACTAGCACCTCACAAATAGTGTTTAGATACTCACATCTCTCGGGTGTAATAAAGTAATATCACAATATGGAAATGGAAAACATCTCTCACTACCTGTCATAGCAAAATAGATTACCATAGGCTTGGGAAAGGATCAAACCTCCACCATATGGCGTAAGCACCTAGGATAAACTATCAAAGAGGTCTTTCAAAGGGTTGTAACGTTAGGTGTAGGGATATGGAATGCACGGTCTTCTTGGATATAGGCAGTCTTTACTGGTGGCGAGTTAACAATCTTGGTTAATTACATGTACAATATGGCATTGCTAAGCCAAGACTAGACTCGACTTAAGCTAATAAATGAAAAATAACAAAAACATAAAATGAACATAGAATGAAAAGGGATGGTAGTCCGTATGTTTTTCTCTTTTTCTTTTTCTATTTTTTTTTCGATTTTTTTTTTTTGCATACACTCTTACCCTACCATCCAAAATAATACATCATAGGGAATGAACATTCCCCTTACACTTGAATTTTTACATACTTTACAATAAACTAATCTAATGACTCGAATTAATAAAATTAAAACACTCGGAGTACTTTTAAGATTAACGTACATATGGGGGTAATATATGATGTTCTTCCCCATTACTCCATAACATAAGTACTTTACCCATGAGTCCCAATCGTCCCAAAACAGTATGTACAAGGATATGACTCGACTTAGCAACCATGTAATCAATTAGATAATTAACTTAGGGTTTAACATATAACAATAATGCACTAAAAATGAGTGCATACACGGAAGGCTAAGGCGATTTGGGTGTACATTTAAGTGGGGTGTAACAAATTCTTCCTTTAAGTAAAATGCTTAAAGTTAGAAATGAAAAGATAGGCTCGGAGGGGTGTACTAGGGGTTTCGTGTACTAAAAATGAGTACAACGCTAAGGTGTGGGAAAAATTAGTTGACTTAACTAGCCATGTAATATGACTTAAATGGTCAAGTAATTATGATACGGGTTTAACACAAGGGTGATCCTAATGCCTCTTATCATGTAGTAAATCCTACTACACGAATGTAGTCTCACTAGCGGTCTCGGGATGCATCACTAACGCAAGTTCTAGAATCTAAATCCTACCGGTACACTCATAAGAACTAATAGTAAATGCTTTTCCTATCAAATCTAAAGGCGAACCTCACATATTTGGGTGGAAAATTTTTTTGTATTGTACGGTTTTGTGCTAGTCATACAATCTCCTATCCGTGAGACGCTTGCTATGACTAAAGTTTCACTCCTAAATGTTGTAAAAAAATTTAAATTTGGCGCTAAAATTGCACTAACAAGTATTTCTCATAGTTTTATTACACATCTACTATCAAACAAACAAACTCAAGCGAAAGTGTATTTGTAAGGTATTATCATTTTACCCTCCCCTTACACTTAGGATGAACATTGTCCCTAATGTTCAAGTAAAGAATGTAAAAGTGAAATAAGTAAAACAAATGAAATCAAATACTCCCCTGATTCGCTCGGTATGGATAATAAGGTGGCCAGGTTAGATCTTCCTCCAAGAAAATGAACAATCAAAGCTTCCCTTCCAGAATAATAATCATCTTCTTGTCACACATAACCTGTAAAACCTGAGAAAACAGACAAGGCAACCTCGCATAAAATCGGCGGCAATCTACATATGCTAATAAATCCTAGAAAACAAAATAAGATATAATGCTTGTGGAATGATGTTTGCAGATTTCCTGGAGATTATAAAACTGATAATTCAACAAAAACTTTAAGACTCCGTTAGAAAAACAAAACTGGTAAAATTTCCAGATTTTTACGCGTGACGCCGTCAGGAATTAATTCCCGACGCCGTCAGAAGACACCTGCAGAAATTCTTATGTTAAGTTTCCGGAAAATTTCTGGAAGAACTTCGTCCTACTTCCTGGAAAATCCTGCAAAACATCATTATGACTCGATACAAGCATTTGATTCTAACAAATATGAATATACATGTTCACTTAATATCGTGGAGAATCATGATCGGTTTTGTTTCTTAAAAACATATTTGGGGTTTCCCCTAATACTTATCTTTTGCAAAATACCTTTTGATGAAGTTAAGACTAAGCTAAACAACAAAGTAAAGTATTTTCACTATTTTAGTTTTGAAACATGATCTACCAACAATAAAAATAAAGCATGCATACGGAAGCAAATAACAAACAAACAAAATAAAAATCACACAAAACATGGGTTGCCTCCCAAGAAGCGCTTTTCTTTATTTACGAGTCTTGTAGCTAGACTCAAGGTCATGGGTTACTACGTGACCTCATCATCAAACGTTACGTCCTCCTCACTAATCATTTCATTATTATTTTCTTGATAATGTTTCGTACGTTGTATGTTGACAATAAATTCTCTACCTTCATCGTCTAATAACACCACGGCTCCAGTTTTAGTGGAACTTTTCACCGCAAATGGTCCATACCATCTAGACTTGAGTTTCCCTGGAAATAACCTTAACCGAGAGTTGTACAATAGGACTTTGTCCCCTTCTGAAAATTCCTTAGGTTTCTTAATTCTTTGGTCATGCCATATTTTTGCCCTCTCTTTATATGTAATGGAGGACTCATAGGCTTCTAATCTAAGCTCATCAAGCTCGTGTAATTGCAAGAACCTATTGGTTCCGGCAATTGTATAATCTAAGTTACATGCCTTAAGCGCCCAATAAGCCTTATGTTCTAATTCTACTGGCAAGTGACATGCCTTACCATTCACCATGCGAAACGGGGTCGTTCCAATAGGTGTCTTGTAGGCGGTTCGGAATGCCCATAAGGCCTCGTCGAGTTTAAATGACCAGTCTTTTCTATTCTGACTAACCGTTTTTTCTAGTATTCTTTTAATAGCCCTGTTTGTGTTTTCGACCTGGCCATTGGTTTGTGGATGATAGGCGGTGGAAAATCGATGGGACACCCCATACCTCCTCATGACCTTTTCCATTTTCGCATTGCAAAAGTGTGTTCCCCTATCACTGATGAGGGCTTTAGGAATCCCGAATCTAGCAAAAAGCTTTTTCAAGAAATGAATAACCACCCTGTCATCGTTGGTCCTAAGGGCTTGTGCCTCTACCCATTTTGAAACATAATCGATGGCAACTAAAATGTATTCGTTCCCCTCTGAAGATGGAAAGGGTCCCATGAAGTCAATTCCCCAAACATCGAAGACCTCACATACTTGTATAAAATTCTGAGGTGCTTCATCTCTATGCAATATGTTCCCGTCCCGTTGACATGCATCGCATGCCTGTACCATTTCTTTGACATCACGGAAAATTGTGGGCCAATAGAATCCCGCGTCGAAAATCTTTCGGGCGGTGGTGCTTATCCCATTATGCCCTGCAGAGGGACCAGAGTGACATTCTCTCATAAATGGGGAACTTGTCTTATTAAATCCTTGAATCGAATCCACGATTTATGGAAGGGTTCGTCCTTCCCTTTTCGGAAGCGGAGGATCCTATCTCTAAACGCTGAAGTTTTTCCAGGTGGAAAGAACCTCTCATAGAACTTGGATATGAGTTGTTCCCATGTGAAAATAGATTCAGAAGGGAGTTTATCATACCACTCATGGGCTTTTTCATAGAGGGTGAAAGGGAAGAATCGTAATCGGGACGTATCTCTAGTAGCCCCATCCGTATGGAGGGTGTCTACTATTTTCAAGAAGTCCTTAATGTGTTGAATCGGGTCATCATCATCTAATCCATAAAACTTGCACACACTTTGGACAAGCCAAACATCGGTCGCATGCAAGACCTCATTGGTGTGTTCATTTTGGTAGACAATGGCGTTTGAGAAGCCACGAGGGTTTGGGGAGGAGTATTCCTTAAGGCGCTTAGGAGTGGGAGTTGCGGGGGTACTCATCTCGTTGTTGGATTGGGAGCTAGGGGTTGTAAGGTGATTTTCCGAATTTTCTTCAGAAAGGGGTGCATCAAAATCGATGGCTATGCTAGATGGTTCAGGTGTTGAGTGAGATCGTCTTAGCCTACGCATTTCTCTATCGGGTTCTGCATAAGGCAAGACAAGGTCTCTAGCGGAACTACGACTCCTAGTGATCCTAAGGTTAGAGAATTCGTCGGTTGCCATAATGGCGGATGGTAAAAGTTACGAACAAAAACAGGAAGAAATAAGATAGACTAAAGAGAACCTAAAAATAAAAATAAAATCTTACTAGAAAGGAATCTAGCAAGTAGACCTAATAAAAAGAGATTCTAACCTAGACAATAACTATTCCCCGGGTTGCGTCGCCAAAAACTTGATGCGTAGGGATTGCACCAGGCTTTACCTCTCGAGGGATCTCGAGAAGCTTACAACCCCCACCAGGCAGTGTACCTGATCGATGTAGTATAGTATAATGACAAGTACCGGGGGATTGATCGTTCAGCTAGGAATAATGTCGCTAGGATTAGAAAACATAAAGACTGGGTCTAGAGATGAAGGATGATTCTTTTTGTATTTTTATATTTTTGTGAAAGCAAGTAAAAATCTCGGTTTTGAAGGAGTTGGGCGGAATTAGTTGCTAGTCAACTAACCCAATACTAAAATGCAATCAAAATAAAATACTAAAAATGAAAATAAACTAAATTATACTAGAGTTGTGAGCAATATGTGGGAGAATTGTGTTTACTTATATTTCACTACTCCCTAGATATCTTTTACAGGATAATTACTTGTTACAGTTGCGTGGATGACGGATTGTATTCCTTAATACCATTCATGGGGTGGCGTACTTACTTCCCCAATCCTATGAGCGCCTACTTCACTCCTATGTCGAGCCGGCTAAGAAGCTCCTAACATGGGATCACTAGAATTTGCTCATGCATTAAATACAACCAATAAAACCTAGTACACATCGGTTCATGTTTCCTAAGACGTTCAAGCATGTTACACAATGGAGATCTGCCAGTTTTCTTAATCCTAACATTGAAATCATTCATCCATTACAACCATAAACAAGCAATCAACATATAATTAACATCTAGGTTTCATTACATCTAAGCAAACACAAGATAGATCTAGCCTAGCATGTTGAAATCAAGACAAGCATAAGATATATTCAAACAACACATAGACATATTGAATGAATTAAGAGAAGACTTATCTCAATTGAACATGAAAGGATTCAAGGGGTGAAAACCCTTGAAAATACTGTAAAATACGACCTAGGGTTTACAAAGTTCGGCCCTAGTTTTCTCCACACAAGTTCCTCTTTTTATGAATGAAAAATAGAAAACTACATATAGATTCTGATAGGTGACGGCATCAAGAATAAAGTTCTGACGCCGTCATTTCGCTGCCAAATAGTTTCTCGGACTGCCTAGATCTGGGTCTGACGCCGTCATGTATACTCCTTATGCAGGCTGTCACCAAAAATAGTCTTGACGCCCTTGTTGTGACGCCTTCAGGTTTTCACTGGGTCGTCATGGATTTTACTCTTGACGCCGTCATGATCTTCTTCTTGACGCCGTCAGTTACTGTTCTCAGCATGGAAAATTAAGTCTTTGTCGTTTTCTTCAATTTTATGCTCCAAAAACTTCCGAATTGCTTCCTTGTCCAGAATTCACTCTCAAAGTACCTAAAATCACAAAAGGAACGATTTAGGGCAATATTTGATCAAATAAATTCAATTCCGGGCTTAAATGACCCCCTAAAAGTGGTTCATTTTTTGCCTCATCAATCAAACCTCGAAAAAAAATGCTGCCCTTACATACTACCTGACCTATTTAAGATCGACTACAGCAACATGCCATACCTTGACACCATTTCTCGTAGTACAACATTCCCAGTCACCCTGTAAGATAAGATTCTCACACTAATGGAACGTGTAAATTAAATAATCAATTACTCAAGAAACGACGTGCCCTTTCGGAGTTTCAGAAGACCTAATCATTTTAGGACGTGACATCACCTTCACCTTGTGGAAAAATAAGAGGTCACATCCGACCGTAAGACCTAGCTTTCACCTAAGCAAACACCCCCCGACAAAGTACACCTGAAAGGGCCAAGATCAAATTCATGCCAGACACCTACACCTATTCGATAAAACAACCCCAACCAAACTAAACAATACATAGGAAATTGAACTAGCTGACGGAAAGGCAAGTAGACACTAATACTATATAATCCAAGGTTGTACCTTACTCTCACTTAACAAACCCTAAGACATATGTTGAATCTATCTAAACACTGAGAGTTGTAACTAAACCGAACATCACATTATTGTTCCTAAATTATACATAGCCTGATCACCTATGTCTAATTCAGGAGGAATCATGTTACGATTGGGAACAGTTAGTTATAAATCTTAATACAAACAAATTGATTCATCATCTACAAAAGCTGAAGTTCAGCAAATTTCTCTACATTCCTCAAATTCTCATCTGAAACCTTTATTGTTAAAATTCTATAGTTAACAAAATCCTTTGTTTAACGGGTAGGTTACTATAACACCCCCATTTTTCACTGATCGCAGCGGATAAAGTGTTTGGGCTATTACTTCATAGAATCGCAAATACAGTAATAGAAAATGACTCGAAAAGAGACGTTTTGGAAATTTAGTTATCATTCATAATTATCAGAGTTTTAATTATAAAAGATATACTTTTATTTTTTATGAGGTCCCAAAAATCTAAGAGTTAGGTTGTGTTTGAATGATAACCATGAAATGTCCTCCGAGTTCAGCACCTCCTTCTGCCATGGGTCCATAGAAGTAATATACCTAGAATACATGCTTAAAAAGTCAACACTAGGTGTTGAGTGAGAATCATAGGTTTAGGGGTTAGTGAATACAAGTTCCCTGGGTTCAGTTGTTACACCCATCTGGGAAAATGTAGGTTTTGTGATAATTGTGATGCATGCACAATTATTACGAGCGTAGTATGTTGCACTAAGCTCATGAATCACACCTTAACGATTCGGGTCATGTGGGCTGCAGACCCAACATGAGGGGATAGAAGGATAACTTGCCAAAGTTATTCCTTGAGTGGATTCAAATATAGTACTTATTGGTACCACCTAGTGGGGTGTTAATACCAACGGGAGTTGTCAAACTCCAATAGATCTATCAACTATATTCACGTTCGCGTAGGTAAAATATCCAAAACGATTAGATTCATGAATTTTGTTTATGTATTGGTGGCAGTTATTTTACTCGTGCAACAACCAAAGAAAAAGACTTGTATTCGGTTTTAAGTAAAGCATTTAGCATGTGTCCCTCTTACACGGTTTATAAAGCATTTAAAGTGAAAGCATTTTAAAAAGTATGAGGCTATGAACTCACCTGGGCTTAGAGTAATCTAAGTGATGCAAATAGTGACATGGAAACTAGACCGCCTTACTCACGTATCCTAGTGTGTTGTTGGTTTTGTATGTATGTCAAGCTTTGGTTATCATGTTTATGTTTCTTAAGTTATTGTTTTTAGGTTTGTTAATGTTTTATATATAACATAACACCGTTCAGGCCATTGTAATTCAGAAGTATATGACTCCTCACATGAAGCTCCCTACTATTGTATTATGTTATCAACATAATACTGTCCGGGCCATCATAATTTAGAAGTTAATACTCCTCACACAAAGCTCCCTATAATTGAGTTATGTTGTTATTAGGGTTTAGTTATAATCATATCACCATTCAGGCCATCATATCTCAGAAGTATATGTAATAATCGTTCGAGGAGTCGGGGCACTTTAATTCGTAAACCCAACAAACTCGTCAAAAACAAAATATCCACATAGTACTCCTCGCATGAAGCTCCCTAGTACTGTGTTATACTTCTAACTTTATTTAGATTTTATACTTCTATGATACTTTCACTTTTTACCCTTATAGTATTTATATTTACGTTTTCTACCCTAAATTTATATTACTTATACTAATAACTATCTATACTTGTCACAACTAGTCCCTAGACTTCTATATTTTAAGTAACTAACCTAAGACTCTTAAGTTTTCTATATTTACCATTTAGACCTTTAACTTTATAATATTTACGTTTTTAGTCCTTTTTAGTTTATACTTATTTTAATATCTATCCTAGGGTTTTAATATTATGCAAAACTAGTCCTTATACTTATAACTTCTAGGAAATGTTAAAAACAGTCCCTAGACTTTATAATTTCAGGAATTTACGATATATATCCTTATGCATGTAAAGTTTTGCAAAACTAGTCCTAATATGCATGTAACTTATATTTTATCTAGAAACTAAGTTTTCTAGCTTATGTTTTACTTATTTTAACTTATCAAGATTATTTATAACTAGTGTATGACTTATAGAAGTGACTTATAGCATGCATGCAAGTATATGACTCGATCTAGGGTTTTAAAACGTAAACTAGTAAATGAAATGGTTCAAGGCTTATGTAAGGGTTCCTAGGGCTTCTAAGGGTCTTAAACTACAGAAATGTGAAGTAGAGAAGAGAAGGAGATGTGTGAAGAATAATGGAGGGGAGGAGGGGGTATTTATACCCACGTAGAGGCGGTTTGGGGTGAAAACAGGGTATAGGTGTCGAGCAAGGGGAGGGGTGAGCAAGCAAGGCTAGAGGGGGGTTGTGGCAAGTCTAGTGGTGACGAGGAGAAGCTAGGAAGTAGCTAGGGGCGGAGCTAGGACGGTTGTGGTGGTCGAGAGCCGAGAGAGGCGGTTAGGGGAAAGGTGGTGACAAGTAGGTGATGCACCTATTTTTGTGCTAGCTTAGAGGTGCTTGTAAGCTACTTAGGGTGTTTAGGGATGGTTTAGGGTGATTAGGGGTGGATTAGTGGTGGTTTAGTGGAGGTTTAGTGGTGGTTTAGGGTGGATTAGACAAGTAGGTGATGCACCAACTTGTGTGGGTACTTAGATATGTTAGGGTATGACTAAGGTGTTAGGGTGCTAGGTTAAGGTGTTTGAGGTGCTTATGTTTAGGTTTTACTTGTTTTAGTTAATTTTAGACCTAGTTCTACTTATTAAGTGTTTAAGGTTTTAACTAAAGTTTAGTGCCTAAGTTAAGTTCCTAAGGGTGTCTAGTGACTAATCCTAAGTCCTAAAGGGTTTATTCTAAGTGAGGGTAACTTATGGGAAGTTTTTGGGAAGGTTTGACATAGTTTTGTAACCTAAATGACCTAAGTGTGTTTAGTGAGAGACTAGGGTTTATCCTATGGTTTAGAGCCTAGACTAGTGTCTTATGAGTTTCTAATAACTATTCCTAAGTTCTAAGAGGCATATACTAAGTGGTAGTGACTATGGGGAAGTTTTGGGATGGTTTAGACCTAATTCTAGTTAACTATGATCTAGTTATGGTTTAGGGCTTATGGGGTTTGTATCTAAGTTCTAAAGGGTTTATTGTATAGCCTAATGGTCCTAATATATCCTAATATTCCTAAGGAAACTCATACTTAAGCCTTGGACACATTCATACTAGTTAAACTAAGCATATAGGTTCAAATAAGCACATAATCCTACTTAAGTTTTAGTTAGTGTTTATTAGGGTTTTGTGTTATGTTTAGTGTTTTAGATTGGTGAATTACTTATTATGGTGTTGTTATGATTTTATGCTTGACATACCTGGGGTTTATACGATGTGAGTGTTGAGTTATTTGGCTTGTGTAGATACATGAGCAGGTCTAGTGAGTCATGCAAGTAATAATGCATATAAAAAACAAAAATTTACCTGTGAAATACCTACTATAGGTATTTGTAATGGGAATGATAGTAATGGGTGTTTGTGGGTTGTTATAGTCTTACCCCCTTAGAGAAAATATCGTCTGGAGATTTTGACGATTATAAGAGTAGGGGAGAGAATAAGTCGAGAAAATTGAGGAAGAAGAGGATTATCTTCTGATACCGAGGAAAATGATGTGAAAAGAAAGAAGATTTTGCACAAGCGGAGTAGGAATTTCTTGTACAGATACCAGATACTTAGGTTTTTATATCTCATTATTTGCAAATAAAGGCGTCCCAATATTTGAAAACAAGAGCGTATAAATTCTTAACCTATTTGACTTATAACTTTCTCATTAAAATGTAGGAACATCCTAATTCATTTTAAGAGGATAGTCATCATAAATCATCCTTAAGTAGTATCGGTGGAAAATGAAGAGAGTTTTACCATATTTAAGGATATATAGTAAGAGAATATTTTATAGACAAGTTTCAACCGAGATGACAACTAGTTCTTCATCATGGTGGAGACAAGTTCTAGATACGGTAGAGGAATATTCAGTCAAAGTAGAGACAAGTTCTAGTCATGATAGAGACAAGTTCTAGTCATGATAGAGACAAGTTCAAAAGTTCTCCGGTTTAGCAACTTGTCACATGGTAAGTTCCCGTGTTAAGACTAGAATGACGGACGTGGAAGATTTCATTTTTTTTTGCAATTTCTTGCAAAGCGAGATTTAATATCATAGTCGAACATAATGAGGATTAAAGTTCAACGTAGATATTCTTACAAGCTCTAACTAATAGAAACTTGTGTTATGACGAGAAATACAAGTTCTAGTTAATAGAACATTGCAAGATGAGGTAGGGAGAGAATATAGAGAGAAGAAAATAGAGTGTAAAATACATCGATCATGTTATTTGTTTATTGACCTTGTTATTTTATCTTATTATTTTAGAACGATAACCAACTACCTCACAAAATATATACACCACAACTCTATCTCACTAGGTTCATCTCACATGTTTAAAACATGACTTAAAAACACACTTATTTGGTACGGGACATTATCACATAACATGGAGTACTGATGCACAAAGCCTCGTATATACAAACACTATTACTAAAACTTTATCTAACTAATAATCTTCCCATTTTAAAGCATGTATATAGAAAAACAATAATTTTCATGCAATGAAGAATGTTAAATACACTGTATACACATACAAAGTGAAAAAGGGAAAAAAGAAAAAAAAAATGATTCATTATTTAAGCATCCCGTCAACATAATCCTAAAACATATACAATAGTAACTATCTTAAAATTTATAATATCTAAGAATATAATGAATCAGCTGGCTTCCAAAACTATAAGTCAAATACAAGGCCGTCGTTACAGTTTGGATCATCATTTAACGCACAATTTATAAACAAATAAAGGTAAAATAAAAAAATTACACGCATACTTTTATGTATAATACATAATCTACTTTTAAATCACAATAAACAAGTTATGAATTGTATATATACATTATTTTCCGTGACCTAATACTATCCAAAGAATAATTACAAGTCATGCCCGTACATCGGGCGGGCTTCAAAAACTAGTATATATATATATATATATATATATATATATATATATATATATATATATATATATATATATATATATATATATATATATATACACACTATACGATATGGATATGTATAAATATCACCGTCAAGTTCTCGTAACTATTATTGGGCTGACACCGACACAATTTCCCGACAACACTAGCCTGACATCACCTCTTTTCTTTCACGGGCCACGAGTTCTATATTAGCCCATCTATGCATTTTCTTTCCTTCTTTTCTGTTTTGGGCTTTGATCCATCACCTAGCCCATCAATTCTTTTCTTCTTTTCCTTTTGCTTTGGGCCGCTGCTATCACCAAAGCCCACACAACATTTCATCAAATTCAAATATAACACAAATTTACATATTCACATTTCACAAAACTTTCGAACTTAATGCATCATTTCATGTTCTTTTTATTGCATGTCACTCAACTCGAACTCGACACCAACTCACAAACCGAGTTTGATTTTCATTCTTTCCTTCTTTTGGTCTTTCTCGATACACGAAAAACACAAACAATTGCATATCACACTCCTTTCACTCTTTCTTTTCTCTTTCCTTGTTCGAATCGACACAAAGCCACCCCAAACCTTCTCTTGTCACTTCCAAACTCCTCCTTGCTACCCAAAAACACGACACAACCCGCACCCTCACCTTCCTCCTTTCTCCATTGCGTACCAAACTCACCAAAGCCACCCTAAGCCTAAATCATTAAAAAAATATTATGTTCCATACTTTTCCTAAAACCTTATTACCCAAGGGTTTCTATGTTCCAATTACCCCAACATGGAATCTACTTTACCCTTAAACAAATTAGAAGTGCTACCCTAGGTTCACATGCATCTCCTAAGCTTCCTACCTAACCATGAACAATTCCAAACTTGTCCTAACCCTTGACATGACCCATAACCTTTCATGTCTCCTTCGACTTGACCCATCAAGTGCATGCTCGACATCCCTCCTAAAATATTCACCAAAACCCTCTTGTTTCTCATATAAATACGCTCGATCTCATTTCACTCCCACCACGCCTCTCAAATCTCACAAAAACCACAAACACATATTCTTTACTTCTCTTTTCTTGCTACTATCGAACAAGAGATCTTCTACTCAAGTCTTTGGGTCATATATAAGTAATTTGGGTTTATAAGTTGGAACGTGGGTTGTTGTTTTACAAGGGTTCTCCAAGTTTTGTTCGTTCCTCATTTTCTTTCTCGTACACTCGATCTCATCCCCACCGAAAGGTGTTGTAAGTCGATATACTCCCTTTTCAATTCTTTCTATTTGCACGTTTTAATTTCATGCATTGCATACACATCACGTACGCTTAAAAACACAAGATCTATACTCGTCACAAATATTTCAAAACACCTCGACACCCCCCTTAGAAAGGGCCTCGTATCTTCTAAATCCTACGTACAATACATATATATTTTTCGACAACTTGTTTCTTTGTACTAACTAAAATGAGATAGCCAAACATGCAAGGTTTGTTATATCGAACACTACACTAAATAGATCCAACCCTAAGCACAGTCGAACATTTTCTATAAGATTTTAAAGCTAATAATTGGGCCTAATGGGCTAACGAGCCCGTTGATTTTCTATATATGTTTCTAAAACCTAAAAATTTGAATTCGAACAAGTATAAATAAAATCTGCTTTTTGTAAGGTTTTTATAAGATAAAATGACAACTTTTACAAAAATAAAAGTTAACTTTTAAAAAACTTAACGTTGTACTAAATTTGCAAAATATTTCGTTAAGAGGTCAAAGATGTAAAACTGTGAAACTAAAGGGGTCGAAACTAAAAATAAAGATTTTTATTAAAAATTAAGGATAGAAACTATAATTAAGTGAAAGTTGAGGTAAAAAGTGTAAAAGTGAAGCTTTGGACTAAAAAGGGAAATTATTCTAATACAAGGGTATAAAGTGTAACTTTTAAAAAGTGGAAGGGTAAAACTTGACATAAATATTTATACATTGAAATACTTTATATATATATATATATATATATATATATATATATATATATATATATATATATATATATATATATATATATATATATAGACAAATTATGACAACTCTGGTATAACTAAAAATATTTAAAATAAATATTTTTACCAATATTATAACAATAATAAACAATTAAACATTTTCGTACTAATAGTATAAATAACTACGATAAGTTATTTTTAAACTTCAAACCTTTTAAAACACATAAAGCTGACATCATCGCACTCGAAGATTTTTCACACATTAATCACTCATCGAACCCGAATCACCGATAATAATATATCACATTAATTTAGGTCGCAAGTCGGAGGCTATTCGTTGCTATTCATAGCAAATCACCATCACCCTTTTGAGTACTATTTGAGTTCTACACACACCCACCGTAATCGAAACCCCACAGGAGAGTTCATAGTCCCACCTTTTAAATTGTTTTCAAAACCCCGTGGGGTGATACATGCGATAAACCGAACACAAGTATTTTTTTAGTATGCGAACACCCACCTGATATTGCCTAAGATGACACCCGTACAACAAGTCTGTCATATCACGAACCTTAATCACTTGCGAGTGAGCACGAATTTAGCTGTAGATCTATTGGAGACGGTAACCCATCTCTGTCAACTAGATCAGTTGGCAAGGGATGTCCTATATTCGAATTTTCTAGGAAGATTGCACCTTTCTATCACCGAGGGCCCATTTCTCATCTACATCCCTCGTGATGTAGGTGATTATATCATTATTGGATATCACCCATGTTAAGGCTTGAGATTCGTGAGGCTTAGGAGCAATATTTTAGCACCCACCTGATTGTTTTTCAAAAATATTTGACTTGTGTTCAAACTATTACAAATTTAAACTACTATAGATTCACTCAACCTTTGTGTCGACCTTTTTAGCATGTTTATCTCATGAAATTAGCGGCATGATGGCACGGAGCTGGCAAAAGGGCACTCAGGACCTCCCTTTATCTTTCAAATAATCATATCATTCTTTTCAAATTCGTCACCATTTTTCGAAACATTCTACCTTTGGAAAATAGTTTGTAACTCTGAATATTTTGAGTTTTCATTGAATGAGATAAAACTTATCTTTTGAATTGTTTTCATAAGTATGAATGTGTTCTAAAATGTAATTATCCCGAATTAGACTTCCGTTGCTTTCAAAATTTTCGGGGTGTTACACCTAAAAAGTCTAACCTAATTTCTAAAAGTTTTAGATACCCAAAAAATAATTTTAGGAAAAAGATTTATAATTTTTTGGATTTTCTTTTATTTATTATGAATAAAAAACTATTTAAAAAAACAAAATTAATGAAAAATAGCAAACTAGTTTAGAAAATTCTCAAAAATTAAAGAAAACTTTTTTATAAGATGATAAATCAAATGAGAAAAGAAAATTTGGGAAAAAGTGTAAATTAACTAACAACACAAAGTGACGGGAAAATCCCGAGCCTTAATAGCAAATTTGTGAAATACTAGTCCTAAAACTGAAAATGCAATTTTTGTAGGTTCTGTTTATCAAAAGAAAATTACTGGAAAAAGAATTATATTTTTTATGATATAATTACTAATTAAAAGAAATAAAATGGAGAAGAATAGCAAATGATGTTGGAAAAATATAACTTTTTCCAGAAAACTAAGTTATAATATGAAAAACCTAGGAAAAATATAAAAAGAGAAAAAGCAGTTGAAATAAGCAGGGAATAAGCAGATTCTGTTTATTAAGCTAAAAGGAGAAAAAAGTGATATAGGAATTGATTATGCAAGTGATAATGATAAAAGTCCCTAGGGCAATTGGTACTGGTGTGTGGTGTTGTGGTCTGAGTGAGCTAGAGGTCTGGGGTTCGAATTCCCCTTTTTGCAATTTTTTCAAAAATATATATTTTTTTATTTTTCTTTTTGAAAACAGCTTAAGCTAATGAAAATGCAAAACTTTTGTAAAAACTTTCTTTTTGGAAAACTCTAATAAGCTTAGAAAAGCTTATACTTTGCAACAGTGACAGAATTTGAAATGGAATTTTTGCAAACTAAAAAGCTATACTACAAAGCTAATAAGCTAATCCTAAGATGAATCAAGCTTATACTAACCTAAAGCTAACTTAAACAATCCAAATTAAACACTCAAACAAGCTATAACTAACTCAGAAGCTCAGAATTCTAATAAGCTAAAACTGGCTAAAGGGCTTATGACAAACAAACTAGAATAGCTACTTAAGGCTGATCAAAAGCAATGCAAAAGCTAAAATAAAAATTTGGAAAAATGATAATTAACTAAGTGAGCAAAAAATATTGATTCTACCAAATCTTAGAAAATTTGAACCAAAAATAAGAAAACTAAAAATTAAAAACTAAGGCTAGATTGAACAATGATCATGTGGTGCAGGGCACACCACAGGTTGAAAGCTAATTTGCAGACTAGATTTAAGTTATCAAACAAGATTGAAAATATAAAAAGCCTGTTGAAATAAGAAGTTGAGCAACCAAATATTATCTAAAAACAGTTTTTATTGATTTCCAAAAGCTTTGGAGGGCTGAAACTTATCTGATATGAAGCTTAGTTGAAAATTGTTTTAGTCTTTGTTGCAGACATGAAAATGGTCCAAAGTGAGTTGAATGCAAAACTGTTTTATAGCCAATATGAACTAAATTTATGCAAAGTACATCAACTAAATGCTTAAAATAAAGTTTGTGCAATAACTTGATATTGAAACTGTTTTATAAAGAGAAACTTGAAAAATTAATGCACCTGCTATGAAACTATATGAAAATGCTAAAAAAACTGATTAAACTAACTACTTATAGGAAATAGAAGACAAATCAAATCAATCCATTGGGCAAAATTGTCTCAGGCACTTAAAATGCTCTTTACCCAAACACCCCTTTTTGCACTAACTGTTTTTGTATTTTTATTCTTTAGTCAGATTTAAGCTAACCTATAGAACAAAATTAAGTACCTAAGCTATATTGAACTTAATGAAGCTAATTTGACAGAGAGATAAGCACTACACTAAGCTAAAACTAGATGTGCTAAAATGACTTATAAAAATGTAAGCAGAAATAAGCAATAAGCTTAAAGTGAGAATTCAAAGTGAGACTTACAAATGAGCCAAGCTTAAGTTTAAGAAGATATAAAGAATAAGGATGAAGTAGCTTATGAAGGAAAGCTAAAAGGAACTTCAGGTCATCATCTTCATCATTAAATAAATTCAAGTGCTTATTTTATCACCACAATTGACTTTTGTTTACTTTTGAGAATTTTTGAGAATGAAACTGAACTAAGTATCTAATAAACTCACAAAAGCTACGAGAAGCTAGTATGAGCTTAATCTATCTATAAAAGAGCTTATTGAAGCTAAGTTTAAGTAACTTGAACATATTTTCATATTTTTAAAGTAATTTTCTTATTATTATTATTATTATTTTGGATTTTTTTTATTAAAACAGAAGTAAAAGCTATATAAACTTTTAAAAACTAAAAAGCATACTTATATTAAGCTTATGAAATAGTAGATAAAGCTAGATTAACAATTATTAAGCAATATTGAAAGATTAAGCAAACTAATTCAACACGAATTTATAAAAGGAAACTTAAAATTTAATTCATTAAACTTCAAATTACACTAATAAAAGCTGAATTACAATGTTTGATTAAGCTAATAAAACTAGAAAATTAAATTTGCATTATAATGTTACACTAAAAACTAGTCACAGAAGCTTGTGAGGAGTGGGGTATTTATAGGAGAGCCATGGGGTGGATTAGGGTTTCCAAAGGCTTCTCATCCTTCAATCAGAGCCCTTGATCATATATGACATCATTATCACCATTCCTTAAACCTTGGATTAAGTGCCACATCAAATGAGCCAATAGAATTGCTTCAAGCTACCACTTGTCAATCCCCATGTCGACATCTTACTGTCATGTTAGGTTTCTAGAAGGACATTAAGTTGTACGAGTTAAAATAACTGATTTGGGTTAATTGGGAGGGAGGAGGATGAACAGTAAAGTCTGGTAAAAAGGGCGGGGTTTATTTTTATGTTTGAGCATCAAACTATGATAAGTTGCTTCCCTGGCTTCGGCTTTTTACTCTTTTCCAAATGTCGTACTCATTTTTGTCTTTTTAGCTTGATTTTTGTCCATTTTTACAATATTCGTTCCTGCATAATCACAAACACAAAAACACAATATATTTGGTATTTATGGTTAGTTTTTGGTTGTTTTGGTCTTAATTTCGTAAATAAAAGGTATGTGAAATAACATATACCAAATCATGTAAAAAAAATACTCCCACATCAAAAAACCGATGATCCCGACTACCCCAAAATGGCCCGAATTTGAATTTCTCATCGGATCCAAATTCCTAATTAACTGGTGTAACACCACCACCAATCAACGTATTCTCTTTCGTGCAACCGCTTTTAAATATCCAACACAACTACCACAACCGAATCAAAATCAAAACGCGTTTTACATTAATCGTCCATATGTCCCACCGTATCATCCTAATACTGATTTTCACCAATCACCAAGTGGGTTGTAATACCCCAATTTTGTGAACGTAACAGAATCCAAAGTGGGTGTTACTTCTTGGCACAATAGTTATAACAATAGAAAATGAACTCTAACTGAGTCTAAAATGAGGTCCCATTAGTTTCAAGGTTTGCAAACTACATTAAATTAGTTTTTGAATGATAATAAAATTTTTAGCCTTCTTGAGTATCCGTGCTCCTCCGTGCCAGCCTCGATCATTATGGACCTGAGATACATGCTTAAAATAGTCAATACAAAGTGTCACAACTCGTAAATTCTGGTCTTTTCCTGAACTTTCACATTTACTATTCATCGGTTACTATTCATCAATCACTATTCATCATTTTACTATTCATCTTTTTCGGAGTCAGTTTAATATTCTGAGAAGCGTTTTAAAATTTTACTATTCATAAAATACTATTCACCTCCGGAGAAAATTTGTCGTTTATGCGTGAGTTGCGTCATTTCTGTATACGCACGGTTATTTACCTAATAAACGTTATCTTATGAGCTATTATTTTGAATAATTGATCCGACAAATCCCAACTATGGTCCTAACATATTTTTATACTCATAATAATAATATAAAAGTTATATTATTAATTTACCCGGTGTTTTCAAAGCAACTGTTACGTTTTCCGGTCGAAGCTTATAACTCCGTCGGTTTGCGATATTTTAACCCGATCATTATTTTAACTTACGATTCTCATCAGGAACATTATTTTACAATTTTTACAACTTCATTATATTTTATTTTATCTCGTTAAAAATTATTTCTAGCAAACCCGGTACCCGATTATACCTAAACTAACTAATAACAACACAAACTACACTACACTTCCTAATTAAATCACCCAACATCCCCCCCTCTTTCCCTCCTTTGTGAACTGCCCCCCCCCCCCCCTCCTAGCCTACTCATGAGCTTAAACCACACCAACCCCCATAAATGCTAACCTAACAAATGTCTCCTAAATAGATATTAATCCATTTTCACCTCATTCTTATCATAATTCTCTAAGTTCAAGTAAACATTTTCTCTCTAGTATGGTCGGCCAAGGAACAAGACACAAGCAATCTTTAAAAATTTTCCAAGATCAAGTGTTTAATCATGTCCTAATCATGGTCTAGTTGGGGTTTGGTGGTAAAAATCCCTAGGTTTCTTATACTTTTTCATCCAAATCATCTCAAATCTTTCTTGTAAGTTGTCAAACTCTTGTTCATAATTTCTTCATGTTATTTTTATCATCATACGATTTCCATTCAAGATCTACATGCATATGTTAGTTATACCACTCATTTATATATATATATATATATATATATATATATATATATATATATATATATATATATATATATATATATATATATATATAACTTTTGATCCCTAGAAATGGATTATAGTTAGATCCTTGTTAGATCCACTTGATTTATGATGTTTAGGAACCCATGACACCCTAAGAAGGTGTATGGTAAGATTAGACTAGATTTGTGGTGATTGAAAGTGGTTTGGTTGGATTAGAAACTAGTTTGGAACATTAGAAATGGATTTTAAACATATATACAAACCTACTGTCCTTAAAATGAAAACGTGGCAAACTCAGTGGGTTTGGGGTAACTTTTGACCAAATATTTAGAAAATACATTCCGAGACGGAACTATGGCCGAAAACGGGGATGAAAACGAGTTAATAACGAAGGAGATACGCTAAAAACGAGTTTAACGACGAAAACTATATTTTCTGAAAACTGCATGCTGTTTGACATTTTTTGTTGGACAAATAGAGGCGTTAGACGTAACCTAGAGGTGCCGAACTATCAAAAATATATTAGTATATACTAAAACGAATCCGTGGATATAAAGAACGAGTAAAATGAGCTTAAAACGACCAAGTTATACATGTTTTAAAATCGTCAAAACTATATATATATATATAGTCACTACCAGAAAATAATATAACTACGTACTAAATAATATATTTTCTAGATTTCTTATTCAAGGAGTTTATTTTTAACTAACGAAATACGTACGACCCAAGGTTTATTTATGCGACTACTAGACGATATCTTAAGGTTTTCAAAACGAGGAATATAACACTAAGGTTTTTATATATGATATATTACGACAAGTTTTATTATTCTAATTGGACTTATTTTTCTTAAGTATGGAAAATACTTTACTTTGACAATAACACGTATTTTCAAGTTACGAGTGGTATAGGTATCATGTGCATGTGCATTCATTACATCATTTCATGATCTAAGTAGATCACTATCATTCATATTAGGTTGCGGTTAGAGATCGAACCTCATTTCTGTGTATCCACTTTTGTCTTCGTAACTATCGTACCAGGTGAGTCATAGCCCCACTTTTACTCTTTATACTTGTTTTAACTCTTTGGGGGAGATACATGCTCAACTAAAAACATACTTTCTTAATACTCAAAACGTACCTTCTTGATACTCAAAACATTTTATTCTTGATTGTTTTATTCTTGATTGTTTTATACTTGATTGTTTTATACTTGATTTCATACATACGTGATTGTGATATACTTAACTGTGTTATACTAAACTGTGATGTGTATTCTTGAGCTACTGAGACTTCCAATGGCCCCAGATTAAGTTGCTGGGCACAACCATGGAGACTTATATACTTCCAATGGCCCCAGATTAAGTTGTTGGGCACAACCATGGAGACTTATATATTTCCACTGGCCCCAGATTAAGTTGCTGGGCACAACCATGGAAATATACATACAAACGTGAGGTCTTCGGAGATGAAGTGTAGACTCACGACTAATTTGCTTAACTGTTGTGATAAACTTATATATGTTTTACTCATACTATATATTGTAGCAGTGGGTTGTAAACACACAGGTTACAAGGCTCTTATGGCGGGACTTGTAACTGAGTGGATTTACGATGCCTTTGCTGGGAAACCTTCATACATATGCATAAACTTTATTTGTTAAACAAACTCTATGAACTCACCAACCTCGTGTTGACACTTTAGCATGTATTTTCAGGTTTTAACCAATGGCACGCTACTGGAGGTTTTGACAGGGCATGGCATGGTCATAGAAGACTCTGATTATTTATATGGGGACCGTTTTAAACTATTTTAAGGGCCTACTTCCGCACTACTTTTAACGATGTAAATTCAACATTTTGATTAAACGATTTTATTCTAAATATTTAAAGTGAAAACCATTTTTGTACTTGTGTTGTGTTACCGATTGAGTTACACCCCAGCTACACGTATGCTTCCGCTGGACCCGATTTTGGGGGTGTGACAGATTGGTATCAGAGCTCTGGCTATAGCGAACTAAGTGTTTTTAAAACCTAGACTATAGCTACTTTTACGAAAAACTTAACCCTATGACCGTCACGTGCCTGCCTGCCAAGATGATGCCTCACTTGTGGTTTGTTGCTGACTTAGGTGATGAGAATTGTGTCTCATTATCTGGTTTATTATATCCATTTATTCTAGTTGATTTCTATCATTGTCTTTCATATAAGCATGTTCACGTATCATATATGTCACCCTGTTATGTTTCTCCTTGCATAGTTTCCTCATTTGGTCACCTGCCTTAGTCTTTCTGAACGTCTTGGTATTTGCGAAGGACATAGTCTTAGTATAACTGAGCTGAGTATTTCAAAATTCATGGAACCTCGGTGGAATATAGACTAGTCACCTATATTCAACCCGGGATAGTGGGACATAGGCTGACTACCTATATCCGACTCAGAAATGAATTTTGCAACACTGAGAATGGTTATAATAAAATTATGTCTGGATTGAATCCTCAACTCAATTTCCAAATGTTTCATTATGTGTGTGTATACCCTCGTTGTCAGAACGCTTATACTTTTCCTCACCTTGTGAACCGCCGCCTAGAAACACGTCAACTGGTCATTTCATCTCATAAATTTTCACCTTTATAACACTTCGGAGACCAACGTTAACTGAACTTCGGGACGAAGTTCCCTTAAGGGGTAGAGACTGTCACAACTCGTAAATTCTGGTCTTTTCCCGAACTTTCACATTTACTATTCATCGGTTACTATTCATCATTTTACTATTCATCTTTTTCGGAGTCAGTTTGATATTCTGAGAAGCGTTTTAAAATTTTACTATTCATAAAATACTATTCACCTCCGGAGAAAATTTGTCGTTTATGCGTGAGTTGCGTCATTTCTGTATACGCACGGTTATTTACCTAATAAACATTATCTTATGAGCTATTATTTTGAATAATTGATCCGACAAATCCCAACTATGGTCCTAACATATTTTTATACTCATAATAATAATATAAAAGTTATATTATTAATTTACCCGGTGTTTTCAAAGCAACTGTTACGTTTTCCGGTCGAAGCTTATAACTCCGTCGGTTTGCGATATTTTAACCCGATCATTATTTTAACTTACGATTCTCATCAGGAACATTATTTTACAATTTTTACAACTTCATTATATTTTATTTTATCTCATTAAAAATTATTTCTAGCAAACCCGGTACCCGATTCTACCTAAACTAACTAATAACAACACAAACTACACTACACTTCCTAATTAAATCACCCAACATCCCCCCCTCTTTCCCTTCTTTGTGAACCGCCCCCCCCCCCCTCCTAGCCTACTCATGAGCTTAAACCACACCAACCCCCATAAATGCTAACCTAACAAATGTCTCCTAAATAGATATTAATCCATTTTCACTTCATTCTTATCATAATTCTCTAAGTTCAAGTAAACATTTTCTCTCTAGTATGGTCGGCCAAGGAACAAGACACAAGCAATCTTTAAAAATTTTCCAAGATCAAGTGTTTAATCATGTCCTAATCATGGTCTAGTTGGGGTTTGGTGGTAAAAATCCCTAGGTTTCTTATACTTTTTCATCCAAATCATCTCAAATCTTTCTTGTAAGTTGTCAAACTCTTGTTCATAATTTCTTCATGTTATTTTTATCATCATACGATTTCCATTCAAGATCTACATGCATATGTTAGTTATACCACTCATTTATATATATATATATATATATATATATATATATATATATATATATATATATATATATAACTTTTGATCCCTAGAAATGGATTATAGTTAGATCCTTGTTAGATCCACTTGATTTATGATGTTTAGGAACCCATGACACCCTAAGAAGGTGTATGGTAAGATTAGACTAGATTTGTGGTGATTGAAAGTGGTTTGGTTGGATTAGAAACTAGTTTGGAACATTAGAAATGGATTTTAAACATATATACAAACCTACTGTCCTTAAAATGAAAACGTGGCAAACTCAGTGGGTTTGGGGTAACTTTTGACCAAATATTTAGAAAATACATTCCGAGACGGAACTATGGCCGAAAACGGGGATGAAAACGAGTTAATAACGAAGGAGATACGCTAAAAACGAGTTTAACGACGAAAACTATATTTTCTGAAAACTGCATGCTGTTTGACATTTTTCGTTGGACAAATAGAGGCGTTAGACGTAACCTAGAGGTGCCGAACTATCAAAAATATATTAGTATATACTAAAACGAATCCGTGGATATAAAGAACGAGTAAAATGAGCTTAAAACGACCAAGTTATACATGTTTTAAAATCGTCAAAACTATATATATATATATAGTCACTACCAGAAAATAATATAACTACGTACTAAATAATATATTTTCTAGATTTCTTATTCAAGGAGTTTATTTTTAACTAACGAAATACGTACGACCCAAGGTTTATTTATGCGACTACTAGACGATATCTTAAGGTTTTCAAAACGAGGAATATAACACTAACGTTTTTATATATGATATATTACGACAAGTTTTATTATTCTAATTGGACTTATTTTTCTTAAGTATGGAAAATACTTTACTTTGACAATAACACGTATTTTCAAGTTACGAGTGGTATAGGTATCATGTGCATGTGCATTCATTACATCATTTCATGATCTAAGTAGATCACTATCATTCATATTAGGTTGCGGTTAGAGATCGAACCTCATTTCTGTGTATCCACTTTTGTCTTCGTAACTATCGTACCAGGTGAGTCATAGCCCCACTTTTACTCTTTATATTTGTTTTAACTCTTTGGGGGAGATACATTCTCAACTAAAAACATACTTTCTTAATACTCAAAACGTACCTTCTTGATACTCAAAACATTTTATTCTTGATTGTTTTATTCTTGATTGTTTTATACTTGATTGTTTTATACTTGATTTCATACATACGTGATTGTGATATACTTAACTGTGTTATACTAAACTGTGATGTGTATTCTTGAGCTACTGAGACTTCCAATGGCCCCAGATTAAGTTGCTGGGCACAACCATGGAGACTTATATACTTCCACTGGCCCCAGATTAAGTTGCTGGGCACAACCATGGAAATATACATACAAACGTGAGGTCTTCGGAGATGAAGTGTAGACTCACGACTAATTGCTTAACTGTTGTGATAAACTTATATATGTTTTACTCATACTATATATTGTAGCAGTGGGTTGTAAACACACAGGTTACAAGGCTCTTATGGCGGGACTTGTAACTGAGTGGATTTACGATGCCTTTGCTGGGAAACCTTCATACATATGCATAAACTTTATTTGTTAAACAAACTCTATGAACTCACCAACCTCGTGTTGACACTTTAGCATGTATTTTCAGGTTTTAACCAATGGCACGCTACTGGAGGTTTTGCCAGGGCATGACATGGTCATAGAAGACTCTGATTATTTATATGGGGACCGTTTTAAACTATTTTAAGGGCCTACTTCCGCACTACTTTTAACGATGTAAATTCAACATTTTGATTAAACGATTTTATTCTAAATATTTAAAGTGAAAACCATTTTTGTACTTGTGTTGTGTTACCGATTGAGTTACACCCCAGCTACACGTATGCTTCCGCTGGACCCGATTTTGGGGGTGTGACACAAAGGTTGAGCGAAATTGTTAGAGTTTATAGTTAATCAGTTGAACACATAATTTACAGTGTGAGTTATGATCTCACATCTAATTGTTGAAAACAAAACAGTTATTATTGCACTGAGCTCATGACAATCAAAATATTAACAGTTGATTCAATATAATCGTTGCAATAGTGGCCCTAGCAGGTAATTTGCCATTATACCTAGAGTTCTCAAATAGAGAGCGTTTGTTTACTGGACTTGGTCAAACAAACAAGATATGTCAATCCCGATAGATGTATCCACATTATTCGCGTTCACTTACTTGTGATTAATGGTTCATGATATAGGGACTTCGAACATGGCAATCGGTTGCTTAGTGCCACTAAAACATTCAGATATAGCATATTGTTTCAAAGTAACGTGTTCAGTGTAAAAATATCACGTATCCCCTCCAAGGGTTTGTAAAACAATTACATAATAGAAAGTGGGGCTATGAACTCACCATGAGTTATTTATGTTTAGTGAGTAGTCCAAGTAATGGTCGAGTCGTCAAAACATTTATGAGCAACCTTTAATATGGTATCGTGTCTTAGTTTATGGAATAGTGACATGAAAGCATAAACGAGTCTATATATGTCCTTTATATTGATCATGATGCTTTAGTTTGTGTACGACGTTTTATAGAAATTGTTTATGAAACATTTGTAGTTAATATATCTCGTACTACCGTTCGGGCCATCATAAGAGGTCATGTAGCAAACGTTCAAGGAGCTAGGAAACTTTAATTTTTAAATCCAGCAACTCGTCGATAAGTTTACCCAAATGAAACCCCTCACATGAAGCTCCCTAGTTTTGTAGTGCGCAATATGTAAAACATGAAGTTTATAATAGTTATAAAGATTTATAAGATTATGAGTATAGTTTCATATGTGAAAACTTATAAGGTTTTTAAGTTAGGAATATGGTTTCACAGGTGCAAAACTTGTTTTCACATGTGAAAAACACTATTCCGAAAGTCAAATAGACTTTAGGAAAATTTATATTGAATGAAGATTGTTATTTAATAAGGTTTATTTTGTTTTAGCAAGTAATTAGTCTTGAAAATAACATGGTTCCTAATTACTTGTTTTGTGAAAACCAAAATTTGATGTTGAAACTGTCTTTACAATTCGTGGCAGAAAACCACCTTTGCTTTGCGATTTTAGGCCAAGATCTCTTTCAGTAGATGGGAAAAATCATTCCGAACAACTTTCGTATTTTAACTTTTTGACGAATCGGACCAGAAGTGCCTCTAAAAATTACCTCAAATTCGTACAAGAAGTTTTTGACAGTTTCAGTTTTTCGGTTTTGTTAATTTCTTTTGGTCATAACTTTTGACTCGTGTCCATCTTGGGTGATTCAAATTGCTACGTTTTCCTTGTAAGGTCATCTATCATTCTATAAGCTTTTTCAACGTTATAAGCACATAATTTTAGTCATCTTGCATAGCATAAATCACTAGTTTCATTTGTATATTTACATAAGACAACATATTAGTTAAACTTGATTTTTAAGGTTTTATGCATCACGTGATCAATATAACTAGACATATATAGCATAGATAAAACATGTAAATGGTATTGATCAAGATGGTGAGCTAGGTTTTCTTACAACTTTTGAGTTTCAAAAGAAAGGAATAACAAAGAAAGGCTAGAACTAGGACTTTGAGCAATCTCTCACACCTTAGTAACCTTCTACACTTCTTGTATTCTTGAAGGGCTTGTAATGAGACCTTAGGTGTAAACACCCATAAAATCCCATCAACACTATTTCCTTCATAATACCAATAGTATTCCTACAGGTAAATTTGTGTTTTTCTTTCTTATGCATTGCATGTGATGACTCACTAGACCTACTCACGTATCCTCTCAAGCCAAATATCCTTATAACCATAACACAAGAAATCCTAATCTAAGATCACAACAACACCATAATAAGTAATCTATCATCACAACACACTAAATCTACCACAATACCAAAACAAACCCTAATCAAGTCCTAATTAAGCCCTATGTGTTTATAAACCCTAATTGCTTATCTAAACTAGTTTGAAAGTACTCAAGGCTTATGTAGGAGATACATTAGGAACATTTGGATATCTTAGACGCCATAAACCTTATTACAACCCTCTAGAAGCTTAGGTACATGTCCCTTAAGTACAAAACCCTAATTAGGTCTTACAAGTCCCAAAACTAGGTTAAACCTTCCCAAACCTCTACCATAAGTTACCACCACTTAGTATAAGCTTCTTAAGACTTAATCTTAGTCACTAAGCACCCATAGAAACCTAATCTAGGCAATAAACCTTAAGTTAAACCCTAATCTCGCACTAAGCAAGATTATGTCTAAACTAAACCTAAAACTCGTTAAAACCTAAACATAAGCACCTCAAGCACCTAGCCTAGAACCTTGGTCATCCTAAGCACACACCATAGCACCTCCCAAGCTAGCACACAAGGTGGTGCATCAACACCTTGTCACCTCCTTCAACCCGCGGCTTCATCTCCTCCACACAAACCCTAAACCGCCCTATAGCCCCCGTTAGTCATCATTATAGCTTAGGTTAGTCACCTAGTAGCAGTAGCTAGTCATCTCCCCACCCCATCGCCACCTCCTCCTTTCATTTTTTGGCCACCAAGTCCAAACGAGCCTATATAAGGCCTTGTACCCCTCCTCCTTTCAAACCACACCATCACACTTCTTCACCTCCTATATTCTGGTCCTAGTGGTAGTACAAGATTCCTAGGAAACATAGAAGTTGAGTACCATATGCCTAGAAGCCTTGTCGAAATCATTTTTCCACCTAGAAACCCTAAAACTCTCGTTCACCCATTTCTGGTCAAGTAAGCCTTACATACTTGTTTTAATACCTTTATTATAGTACTAGGTTAGTATTAGGATACCTTAGAACCTTTTCCTAAGCCTTGATCATTTTCTTTTAGAGCTTTTCATTTTATAACCCTAATTATAGACTAGTTGCTAAAAACATGCTGGTATGTGTTATTTTACACATACTTTTAGCCTTAATAAACGGACAAAAGACCAAAAACCCGACAATATATGCCAAATACATCTTGTTTTTGCGTTTTTTGTATGTACAGGTATGGATATCGTAGAAAAGGACAAAAATCATGAGAAAACGACAAACACGAGCACGGGTTTGTGGAAAGAGCGTTCAAAAGCCAGAACCGGGGAAGATTTTATCATCAAAGACCCTCAAATATCATAATATATCAAGATTGGTCCTTGGAAGATACTTTACATGATTGTCATAATTGATCCTTGGAGTTTATCATATTACAAAAATGGTCCATATGGTTTATTAAACCTAAAATTATTAAAATCCTTAAACCATTTACAATTCAATCTGCCAAACCCATCACCTAAAGCCCAATTCCCTTTATTTAACTAAACTCGTGACCCATCAATTTCTACCCAAACCCGAAGTCAAACCATAACCAAACCCGGTCAACAATTTCAAAATACAATAAATAAATACCCATTTCACCCCCAATCCCGTACCTATCTTCCTCACCACTTCCTCCTGAATTTCCGTACTTGCCTCAGAGTTAACTTGGTACAAAGCATCTTTTCAGCTGACTCAGACACACCTGACACAAGGACTGCCAGCCTGGCGCAATACCATCATATTATTGGAGGAAACACATCATCTAAGCGATCTAAGGGCTGTGAAAGAAGGATGGGATGATAAGGATTGATCAAGGGCTCCAATTCAAGGATCTAGAGGTTTCCAAAGATACTCTCAGCTCACTTGCTCAGGCTATATAAATTCCCTCACACTCACATTTGAAGGGGGTTAGTCGTTAGGATAGGAGTAGGGTTAAATTAGATTAGTATAATTTAGCTTAAAGTTCTGTTTTAGTTAATTGTAATTCCAGTTCTCTTACTATTTCGAGCATTGTATTTCGAATTTTCCCTAATAAAATTTCAAGTTTTTGTTTAAATATCTTATCATTTAAATTTCAATGCAATTTAATCTTCATAATCTATTTCCAGCTTTCATTTACTACTCTTAGTAGCTCATTCAAGCTCAATAATAGCTTGTTGTGAGTTATTTCTACTTTAATTAGATTAATGGTTTTGGTCAACGAAAGTCAATGCAAGTTCATGATGATGAATCTAGGTTATGAAGGTATTACATACATGGTTTCTGGTGTTATTAAGCCTATCCAAAGATAGGCTTGGGTTGGTGTTTTCCCCTATTTCAGTTAGGGTCCTAATTTTGTAAGTATCATTTTAATTTTAGCCTATTTTGAATTTCATAGTTATAATAGATTAGAGTTGCTTGTTTAATTGTTGTTTGATTAATTTTGTTTTCATTTACAGTAGTATTATTGATAGTTAATATTAGTTTTATAGTTTGCTTTGGTTGAGTTCATGATTAGCTTAGTTCATTATATTGTTATTGCTTGAACTGAGTTTCTAAATATCTGAGGTTATTTGTTGGATTTTACTTCTGATTTAGTCTCGTATATTACTGTTTGATCAATTGTGATCACTGGATTAGTGTTTGCTAGTAGTAGTTGGCATTTGATAGTATAGTAAGTTGGATATAGAATGTTTGGATCTGCTCATTACTTATTGTTCTTGTTGTTATTCTGTTGTTATTTTTGCATGGTTAGTCCACTCTAGGTTAGTATAGATTAGTTATTGCATATTAGTGTTAGTTTATTTCATAAAAGTCAAAATAAGCTTGGCGTTTCATTTTTTTTTTTGCCCACTAGTGTGTACTCTGATTTTATTGTTCTTGTTCATCTGTTGCATTAGGTGTTTAAGCTGGGGATTTTTATGTTTCAACATGTTCATTTAACACCTTTTAGTAGATTTAAGTCTTTAAAATTGAATCTAGTCAAACTTAGGTTGTAATTGCAAAAGTCAGACTAGCTGTTTCGCATTTTTCAACAGAATCTAATTTGGGCTTCTTTTAGGTCAGCGATTGATATCTTCACGTAGGGCTTTTGCACTCTTTAGGTACTCAATAGTATAGAGTAGTAATTGCCTCCATCAGTTTGTATTTCGGAGCTTATTTGTTGTGCTTATTTGTACCTACAAGGTAGGGGTTTAGCCCACTGTTTCTGTCTTATAAGTGCTGCTGCTAATTTGCTTATCTGCTTTAATTGTTGCTTAAGCTGGCTATTTGAGCATCATTGTGCTTATTTGTTGTTATTCCATCATGGTTGAGCTTACTATGCTGTTTAGAGCTTATTTGCATAAATAGTGCTTGTTTGCTTATTCTGAATATGCTCATTCTGCTTATTATGGCTTATTTGATCTTTGATTTTATTTTTCATAAAAAGTAGATTGATTTTAAGATTTTCCATAAAAATCCCAGATTTAATAGAGTTAGTTTTCTTTTTATTTTGAATTTTCTTAGTTTTAAAAATATTTTTAAATAATTAAAAGAAAAAAAAAATAAAAAAATAGTAATTAATTTCTGTTTTGTCACATTCAGTCCCTAGAGTTTCTGCTTGTCTTAAAATCGTGCCTAATGAGTTGTTTAGTTTTAATATAATTTGAATAATTGCAATTTCAGTCCCTTTCTTTAGTTTGCATTTTTAGTCCTTAGTTAACTTTTAATTTGGTTAAGTAATTTGCATAGTTAGTCCTTATTACTTAAATCTTTTGCATAATTAGTCCTTGTTTGCCACTATTAGTTTAAAATCTCGGGAATAGCCCGGGATTTGCGGTATTCGTTATTTCCCTTGCCTTTTTGTGTTTACGTATGCCTTATTTGTTCCCATTTCCTTAGATTTCGATTTAAGTTTCCCGAATTGTAGTTTAGCTTCCAAATATCAAAATATAATTCCCATTCACTTCACGATTTACGAATCGAAATCACGATTCCATTCAACCTTTGTTGGGAGAACGACCCGGGGAATACTTTCACGGGTATTTCTTCGGAAACACAAACCTATACTTAAAACGATTAAATCAAATGGCGCCGCTGCCGGGGAAGGTTGAGGTGAATTTTTTGTTTTCTTTTTTCGAAATTGTGTTTTGAAAACCTTCCTTGTATATATTTTCTATAAAAAAAATGAAAAATCAAAAACACTTTTCCTAAAGTGTTTTCAAAAATACTAAAAAGAAAGTTACAGCCTCGACTCTCCCGTGGTAGGGGGCGTTGTAAACCAAATAAGCTTCCCAATATAAGAACGCGTGAAATTAGTTGCTAATCGGATTACTTTAATTCTACAACCGAATAAGCAGAAAATACGAATAGCTTTGACATTAAATTGCAAGCTGAAGAGAGAAATACTCTTCTCTCCCGTTCTGTCGCGAGTAGTTTTAAAGGAAACGGTTTACGATTAACGTAACGTTTGAAAAACAAAAGAGAATAAAAGTTTTAAGTTTTTGAATTTTGTTTTATATAAAAACACACAAAAAAATTTCCTTTTCTACTTTGATTTTCTTTTTCGATAATTAAAAAACCAAAAGTAATCTTCTTATCCTCTTATCATTTGATTCTTCTTCTTTAACCCTCTAAACCGACAATTCTTATGGATCCGACTTGTTTTAAATGTGGTGAACCGTTCTTTGAAGGTTCATGTGTTTGGTGTACATGCGGACGGTGTGGTAACGATATTCGAGACGGAAGTTGTTGGTTTTGCGATTCAAATACGTACAACAACTTTTCAAATTTTTCCGACTACCCACCTCAGCCCGATTCATTCGATCAACGATATTGCGAGAGATGTGGAAGAAATATAATCAATGGAATTTGTTCGTTTTGTGTTTCAGAAGATGAAAGTTCTTATTCTTATGGTTTTAATCCGAACTTTTCCAATTATTCTCAAAACGATTTCAATTCATATGAGCAAGATCAGTACTTCAATGATGAATCGTTTCAAAATGCACCGACTTCACAAGTAAGTTGTGAGTATTGTGGAGGTCCACACTTTAGCACCGATTGTCAAACAAGGAAATCGTTTCCTTGTGACAATACTTATTACGACCAACCTCCACAATAAGATACGATTCTAACGGTTCAGAGTGAAATCATTAAAATGATGACTGCTCAAAATGACTTTAGTGAGATGCGTCTAACTGCAATAAACCTTTTTAAAGAGGAAATTCGTAGAAGAGAACAAGAGCAAACCATTAAGAGTATTGAAAATGAGATTTATAAAGAAGAAAATTCTACGATTAATCCCACCCCGTCTCGTGAACCTTTAAATGTTGAAGATTGTTCTATGGCATCTCTCGATGACGATTTCTTTAAAAATAGGGCTTTTAGAATCAAAATTGAACAACTTTATGCCTTGCCAAAAATTTCGAAATGTTGTGTTGATGGACCTTCGGTTCCTACTCCCTCTCCGGTGAGGGAAATGGAACGAGAAACCGAGGTGACAAAGGACTCGGTACTTTCCACTAACAATGGAAGTGCTAAATACGTCCAACCTACGGTTGTCCAAGAATCAATTGCTCCTCCTAAATCGTCAAGATTTGATCCAAACCTTTCACGATTTACGGTTAAGAGTTTGTCAAGCAAACGTGCTGAGCTTAAAACGGTGTTTAGAAGAAACGATTTGCCTAATCTTCACGAACAAGAACCGGAGACCATAACGGAAGTGGTGGAAATTCCTAGCTCTCAGAGCACACCATTTGTCCCACCTCCGGATTCTTCAAGATGTTTTTCGAGACTTGAATTAATTACTCACGACTCTTCTCATCCTTCTCTCACACCGGTTGAGGGAAGCGACCCCGTTTTGAAAAAAGTCGATACTTTTCTTGATAACGTTGATTCTATTTCGACTGAGATTGTTACACCGTCAAATCATTTGGAGCCCGAGCTCCAGGATTCTTTACCCAATTTTGTGAAAAATGATTTTGTTACGGCTGCAGAATGTGACTATTCTCCGATTGACAATTCGAATGATCGTGTTGAGATTTTCTCCGATTCTGACGCTGATGATACTTTATCTTGTGGAGACATCGATTACGTGGATGAAGTATCTTCCGAGCTCGTCAGCTTAGAAGGAGAGAATAATGTACAAAACAAAGTTGAATTCGATCATCCTAAAGATATTGATGACCTTGTTCCAAGGGTTTCCGAAACGTTCAATATGACTTTCACAAATCCGTTATTTGATTTCGATTTGGAATAGACTCTTGATAATCCAATCTTCGATATTCCTTGTGATGAGTCTGAAATGGAACCCGAGGTTCAGGATTCACATAATTTGATTGATCCTCTTCACGAAAAATTCTCCGATGAACTTTCTCATATCATTTCTTATTCGGGTATAGAGAATGACGAAAATGATCTTCGAGAAAACGTTCTTACTGAAGAAATACGTAATGATGATTTACTTCCTAATACCGACTCAATTCTCTTTGATTTATCGTCTTCTCGTCCACCCGCGAAACCACCCGATGTAGATTTTGAGATCGATGTAAATGAACTTATTGTTGGAGTGGTGGACGAGACTTATGATCATGATGATCCCGTGCTTGATATTTTACCTACCCAACCAACCCATGATTCTGATGATGTTTATACTTTTTTCATCCGAGTGTTTCACCCATTCTTTACTTATCCCATCATTTCTTCACTTTTCCACTCCACCAGGAGTGATGATACCGTCTTTGACCCTGGCATCTCCGTTTACCGTGCCGGGTGTCCGTTCCATCTGCTCTCCCAAAGGAAGAATTAATTTAGGGATCGAGTCAAGCTCATGTGACTCGGTAATAAAAAACAAGCGCTTTGTGGGAGGCACCCCATGCTTATCCTTTCATCTTCTTAAATTTCTTATTTCTAATGTGACGTGAGGAGGGCTACCTCTTCCAAATCTTGTGTTTTGTGCTTGTTGTTGCTTATGTCCAGGATTTTCCGGAAGTTTGAAGAATCTAGTGCTCGTTGTTTTGTCTCCACTCGAGTCTCATCCTTCATTGCTTATGGAAATCCAAAATATCCTAATCTTATTGACTAACATTTATCTTTTGGCATAATTAATAAATGGCCTTACATTTATGTAGGAGAACCCTTACCTTTTAAACATTGAGGACAATGTTTCGTTTTAGTCTGGGGGGGGGGGGGGGGTGATCGTTCGATCTGATTTTTGCCTTGCACTTTGCTGTGAACTCTCGGAACTCCGTTTTTCCTAAAAAATGAAAAAATTGAAAAAATTGAAAATTTCAAATATTTTGAAGAAAAATCAATGAAAAGTCATGAAAAAGCACAAAAGAAATTGAGAAAAAGTTGAAAAGTTATGCAAAAATATAATAAAGTTTGATAAAGTGTTTTGACACCTTGTTGACTTTCTTGCTGGCGAGAGTAGGAATAAATATTTTGACTTGACCGGGCGTGTTAAGCCCTAGCTTGTTCCGTTAACCAATGATAATCACATAAGCTTGTGCTAGTCTTGTACACCAGGAGCTATAAAATGCGAATTCTTTCTTAAGAATCTGCAAGTTCCCGTACTTGACTTTATACATGCGCGGCTTAAAAGCTTTCGCTAGTCTTTTACATAAGGAGCTAGAAAACGCGAATTCTTCTTCTAGAATTTACAAGTTTCCGTAACTGACTTTATATATGCGTGGCTGAGTATCGGCTAAGTATTCGCTGGTTTCATTATTTGGAATCTTAAATTGCGAAGAGCGAGAAATGATAGAGTTTATTTAGAAGTTAGATGCTAAACGTGGAGTAGTGGTTCTCTTTAGAGCTCATGAGAGGTACTTGTGGCTTTTTACTCCCATAAAATACGTCACAGATATAAAATAGATGTTCTAGGTTAATTAGTGGTATTTAGATTTGGATAATATTTAGTTTTTTATTTTCTTTAGAGAATCTTTGCTTTAGAAGTTGGGTACATATCAACGAACATAAAAAATAAGAGCAAAAATGAAAAAAAATCAAAAGTCAAAAGTTGATTATGTATGTGGTTTTGGAGCTACCCGATAGGCTTACATTGATGTTGAGAAAAAAGTAAAGAAAGAAAAGTATGAAAAGTATGAGAAAAGTGAAACATGAAAAAAGTGAAAGTTGAAAGTTATGATGAATAAGAGTTTGAATGTGAATAAGTTGTTGGCGCGTGAGGTGCATGTGAATGATTCTGAATTGGACACATGAGGTGCACGTGTAGTACTCCGCAACTTATCTATGATATTGTATGTACCCAAATTCCTTGATGTGGACCGAATTTCTATTGCAGTGGTTCTTGATAGAAAATGGAAAACTATTTATCATTTAAACTTAGGTGTCACTATCAGACTAAAAAGTATTGAAATGAGAAAATATGAAGCAATTCATTTCTCAAAAAAATAAAATATTGAGATACAAAAACTTAGGACATGGGAGTAAGAGGTTTCCACAAGTAACTTTTATGAGTAGTGTTAGCATCTAACTTGTAGATAAGCTATGATATCGTTTGTACGCTTAGTTTGGGGGCTTGTGAAAAATCAACGATGACGATTTTTATCCATATGGTCACCTTTCTATGAAAAGTGTTTCTACTCTTCGACCCTAAAAATTATTGCAAAATAATGAAAGTTCAACAAACCGTCACAAGTATGAAGTGTGAAAAGTCCAAAAATAGTAGTGATAAGTAGAATAAAAGAAAATTTTTGGAAAATGGAGCATTTGCGGGAAGAAATGATTTTGTAATTTCTATTGAACCTCCTTGCTACTTTACAACGTTAGTAGAAAGAATTATGAAATTATTTATCCCAAAAGCATGAATTGATCACATTGCGTGAGGACACGAAATACCTTAGTCTGGGGGATTTTGGTATGTGTTATTTTACACATACTTTTAGCCTTAATAAACGGACCAAAAGACCAAAAACCCGACAATATATGCCAAATACATCTTGTTTTTGCGTTTTCTTTATGTGCAGGTATGGATATCGTAGAAAAGGACAAAAATCATGAGAAAACGACAAACACGAGCACGGGTTTGTGGAAAGAGCGTTCAAAAGCCGGAGCCGTGGAAGATTTTATCATCAAAGACCCTCAAATATCATAATATATCAAGATTGGTCCATGGAAGATACTTTACCTGATTGTCATAATTGATCCTTGGAGTTTATCATATTACAAAAATGGTCCATATGGTTTACTAAACCTAAAATTATTAAAATCCTTAAACCATTTACAATTCAATCTGCCAAACCCATCACCTAAAGCCTAATTCCCTTTATTTAACTAAACCCGTGGCCCATCAATATCTACCCAAACCCGAAGTCAAACCATACCTAAACCCGGTCAACACTTTCAAAATATAATAAACAAATACCCATTTCACCCCCAATCCCGTACCTATCTTCCTCACCTCTTCCTCCTGAATTTCCGTACTTGCCCCTAAGTTAACTTGGTACTAAGCATCTTTTCAGCTGACTCAGACACACCTGACACAAGGACTGCCAGCCTGGCGCAATACCAGCATATTATTGGAGGAAACACATCATCTAAGCGATCTAAGGGCTGTGAAAGAAGGATGGGATGATAAGGATTGATCAAGGGCTCCAATTCAAGGATCTAGAGGCTTCCAAAGATACTCTCAGCTCACTTGCTCAGGCTATATAAAGTCCTTCACACTCACATTTGAAGGGGGTTAGTCGTTAGGATAGGAGTAGGGTTAAATTAGATTAGTATAATTTAGCTTTAAGTTCTGTTTTAGTTAATTGTAATTCCAGTTCTCTTACTATTTCAAGCATTGTATTTCGAATTTTCCCTAATAAAATTTCAAGTTTTCATTTAAATATCTTGTCATTTAAATTTCAATGCAATTTAATCTTCATAATCTGTTTCCAGCTTTCATTTACTACTCTTAGTAGCTTATTCAAGCTCAATAATAGCTTGTTGTGAGTTATTTCTTCTTTAATTAGATTAATGGTTTTGGTCAATGAAAGTCAATGCAAGTTCATGATGATGAATCTGGGTTATGAAGGTATTACATACATGGTTTCTGGTGTTATTAAGCCTATCCAAAGATAGGCTTGGGTTGGTGTTTTCCCCTATTTCAGTTAGGGTCCTAATTCTGTAAGTATCATTTTAATTTTAGCCTATTTTGAATTTCATAGTTATAATAGATTAGAGTTGCTTGTTTAATTGTTGTTTGATTGATTTTGTTTTCATTTACAGTAGTATTATTGATAGTTAATATTAGTTTTATAGTTTGCTTTGGTTGAGTTCATGATTAGCTTAGTTCATTATATTGTTATTGCTTGAACTGAGTTTCTAAATATCTGAGGTTATTTGTTGGATTTTACTTCTGATTTAGTCTCATATATTACTGTTTGATCAATTGTGATCACTGGATTAGTGTTTGCTAGTACTAGTTGGCATTTGATAGTATTGTAAGTTGGATATAGAATGTTTGGATCTGCTCATTACTTGTTGATCTAGTTGCTATTCTGTTGTTATTTCTGCATTGTTAGTCCACTCTAGGTTAGTATAGATTAGTTATTGCATATTAGTGGTAGTTTATTTCATAAAAGTTAAAATAAGCTTGGCGTTTCATTTTTTTTTGCCCACTAGTGTGTACTCTAATTTTATTGTTCTTGTTCATCTGTTGCATTAGGTGTTTAAGCTGGGGATTTTTATGTTTCAACATGTTCATTTAACACCTTTTAGTAGATTTAAGTCTTTAAAATTGAATATAGTCAAACTTAGGTTGTAATTGCAAAAGTCAGACTAGCTGTTTCGCATTTTTCAACAGAATCTAATTTGGGCTTCTTTTAGGTCAGCGATTGATATCTTCACGTAGGGCTTTTGCACTCTTTAGATACTCAATAGTATAGAGTAGTAATTGCCCCCATCAGTTTGTATTTCGGAGCTTATTTGTTGTGCTTATTTGTACCTACAAGGTAGGGGTTTAGCCCACTGTTTCTGTCTTATAACTGCTGCTGCTAATTTGCTTATCTGCTTTAATTGTTGCTTAAGCTGGCTATTTGAGCATCATTGTGCTTATTTGTTGTTATTCCATCATGGTTGAGCTTACTATGCTGTTTAGAGCTTATTTGCATAAATAGTGCTTGTTTGCTTATTCTGAATATGCTCATTCTGCTTATTATGGCTTATTTGATCTTTGATTTTATTTTTCATAAAAAGTAGATTGATTTTTAGATTTTCCATAAAAATCCCAGATTTAATAGAGTTAGTTTGCTTTTTATTTTGAATTTTCTTAGTTTTAAAACTATTTTTAAATAATTGAAAGAAAAAAAATAAAAAAATAGTAATTAATTTCTGTTTTGTCACATTCAGTCCCTAGAGTTTCTGCTTGTCTTAAAATCGTGCCTAGTGAGTTGTTTAGTTTTAATATAATTTGAATAATTGCAATTTCAGTCCCTTTCTTTAGTTTGCATTTTTAGTCCTTAGTTATCTTTTAATTTGGTTAAGTAATTTGCATAGTTAGTCCTTATTACTTAAATCTTTTGCATAATTAGTCCTTGTTTGCCACTACTAGTTTAAAATCTTAGGAATAGCCCGGGATTTTCAGTATTCGTTATTTCCCTTGCCTTTTTGTGTTTACGTATGCCTTATTTGTTCCCATTTCCTTAGATTTCAATTTAAGTTTCCCGAATTGTAGTTTAGCTTCCAAATATCAAAATATAATTCCCATTCACTTCACGATTTACGAACAGAAATCACGATTCCATTCAACCTTCGTTGGGAGAACGACCCGGGGAATACTTTCACGAGTATTTCTTCGGAAACAAAAACCTATACTTAAAACGATTAAATCACATGCTATAATACCTTAACTTAAGCTATAAGTTAGTTTAGGAAACTTAGATAAGCTAATATTAGTAAACCATAAGCTAGGAAATTCTTTTGTTTCATAAAAATATAGTTTGCATGGAATTAGGACTAGTTTTGCAAAGTTTTTCATGCATAGGGGTATATATGGTAACTTTCTGAAAATATTAAGTCTATGGATTATTTTTTACATTTTTAGAAGTATTAGGTATAAGGACCCTTTTTGCAAAGTTACATAATCTTAGGATAAAAGTTATAAACTTATAAGGACTAGTTTTGCAAATATTAGTAAGTCAAGGGTATAAATGGTAAATTCTAAAAACTAATAAGTCTAAGGGTCATTTATATCATTTTCATAAAATATATAAGTATAGGGACTAATTGTGTAAAGTCTAGATAGTTAGAAACCTAAATAACATAAAGTATATAAGTTTAGGGTAGAAAGTGTAAATATGTGAAACTTAAAGGTTATTAAGTAAAGTATTACCTTAAAACAAAAGCATGACACAATACTAGGGAGCTTCATGTGAGGGGTTTCATTTGAGTATTTGTTTTGACGAGTTTGCTGGGTTTACGAGTTAAAGTGCCCTGGCTCCTCAAACGTTGACTACATGACCTCTAGATTATGAAGTCCCGAACGGTGTTATGTTATAACTAAATCTAAAAATACTTAACTCAATAGTAGGGAGCTTCATGTGAGGAGTTATATACTTCTGAATTATGATGGCCCGAACGGTATTATGTTGGCAACATAATAAAATAGTAGGGAGCTTCATGTGAGGAGTTATACTTCTGGATTACGATGGCCCGAACGGTGTTATGTTATAAATATAGAAACCCTAGGTGTAATTACTTAAGAAACTTAAAATAACTAAGGAACTTAACCACACAAACACATCTACAAAACCCTCAGGACACGTCAGTAAGGCCATCTAGTTTCCGAGTCACTTTTCACATCAATCACATCATCCTTAAGCCCAGGTGAGTTTTCATAGCCTCACTTTTAAATGCTTTACAAACCCTGTGAGGGGGTTACATGCTTACTCTTTTCTTTAAACCAAATACAAGTCTTTTTCTCTGGTTCTTGAACGAGTGTTACTTTCTACCACCATTACATAACTAAAATTCACGAACCATAATCACTTGCGAGTGAACGCGAGTATAGTTGATAGATCCATTGGAGTTTGACAACTCCCGTTGGTTTGCCTCAGCCGGGCCACCAATAAGTACTATACTTGAAATCTCACAAGGTTTAACTTTGACAAGTTAACCTTATCTCTGTCCCATCATGTAAGGGTCTGCAGTGCCTCATGATCTGGACTGTTAACGTGTGGTTTCATGAGCTTAGTGCAATAACACGTTTCACATGATAATTGTATATGCATTGCAATTATCAAAAACCCTACATTTTTCCTGGAAGGGTTTAACATCTAAACCCTAGGGAAACTTGTATTCACACTACACCTAAACCGACTCTCACTCAACACCTAGTGTTGACTTTTAAGCACGTATCCTAGGTATATAGCAGTTACGGATCTATGGCACAAGGCAGCACTGAAGTTGGAGGACTTTCAACCCCGTTATCATTTAAAACATAACATTTCACAACTTAGGGTCATAGGACATCTTCTTAATAAAACCCTGATAATTTAATGAATGATAACTCATTTTATAAAAACATCTCTTTTCGAGTCGTTTTCTACTACTGTAACTGTCATTCCATAAGGTAATACCCCAGATCTAAATCCGCTGCGATCTGTCAAAAATGGAGGTGTTACATTAGGTGACTTGAGTAGATTTAAATTCAAGAGGATCACCTAAACTTGATGTAGTTACTTTGGCCTTCAATTTCTCTTGCAATACATAAAG
>CM060678.1:94229926-94439224 GCA_030686995.1 Artemisia argyi
GCTAGAAAGGAATCTAGTATCGAAGATAGCTCATCTTCCGAAAGTGATGACGAAGAATACGCCATGGCCATAAGAGATTTCAAGAAATTCTTCAAAAGGCGAGGAAGATTCGTAAGACAACCGTATGATGAAAAGAAAACATTTCAAAAGAGTAAAGATGACAAGAACAACAAGATTGAAAGAAAGTGTTTCAAGTGTGGAGATCCAAATCACCTTATTGGAAAATGTCCAATGATGACAAGAGATCAAAATCAAAGAGCATTTGTTGGAGGTGGTTGGAGTGATAGTGATGATGATGAGAATGAAACGACAAAGGAAGAAAAATGTCTCATGGCGAATACACCAAATGAGGTATGTTCCGAAACCGAATATTTTAGTGATGAAAGTATATCATTAGATGAAAAAGATCTAGATAATGAATATATTAAACTATGCAAATTAGGACAACTAGTAATGGCCAAAAACAAATCACTAAAATACATTAACAATCAATTAGAAAGTGAAGTACTTGAACTAAAAATTAAAATACATCAACTAGAAAAAGGTAAAGAAATTTTTGAAGAATGTAAATCATGTCAAGAGCTTAAAGGTGAAAACGAAATACTTAGGGAAGAAATTCGCAAACTTGACAAATTTGAAAATAGTAGTCAATCACTTAGTAAAATAATAAGTATTCAAAGAACATCCGGAGACAAAACCGGCTTAGGATTTAATTTAAATGAGGCTTCAACAAGCGAGATTAAAAATGTAAAATTTGAAAGTGAACTCAACAAACAAAAACCTTTAAAATCTAATCCTAAGTATATACTTATTAATGATAAGAAAATACCTCTTGCCAACGATGAAGAAGTTAAAGATTTTTATAAACCGTCTTTAAAGACCGAAGTAGGATCTTCTTGTCACAACTCACCATTTCAGGTCATTTCCCGAACTTTGGAAAAACACTATTCATAAATCACTATTCATCAAAACACTATTCATCGTTTTACTATTCATCATTTTCGAGGTCATTTTGATATTCTGAGAAACATTTGGGAAATTTACTATTCACTGAACACTATTCATTTCCGGAAAAGTTTTCACTATTCACTTGCATTACTCATTTCATCGTAAATTTAGTTTACGGGTATTCAAATTCGCGTAACCGGATTGGTTTAGGTGCGAATTCATTTCATTAGTGCTAAGGACACTGCATACGGACTGGAGACAGTCTGCATATCATCATAACAGCATTTTCATGTTATACCACTCTTAGGATTTTCAAATTTATATATTTGATACATTTAACGTTTTTACGTATAAGTATTTATAGTAAACGTTAACACCCGGTTTATACACGACGAATATATCTAAATATTCCCACAATGGTCCCGACACATTTTTATATCCATTTTATCATCATAAAAGTTATAACATTCAGTTACCCAGTATTTTGGAAATTTATTTTATTTATAACGTACGCTTATGAATATAACGACGGTTTTCGTGAAAACTAAACAATAATCACCCGATCACTCAGTAATTGTACCCAACATATTTTCAACATATTTTTATCATTATTATGACTTTATTTTGTCTCGGTTAACTTTGTGAACATTTATTTCTATTAAACCCGGTACCCGATTGTAACTAATAACACATATTTACACATAACCTTACACTAACTTATCCTAAGCAAGTCAAAACCGATTTCTCTTCTCTTGTTCACATTGAAAACCGGTCATGCCCCCCCCCCCCCCCTAAACCACTTGACCTTTAGTTTATTAACCTATGGCATTTATGTACACAATACTATATATTATACTTGTTACCTAAATATCTAAAAACATCACATACATTACACTTGTATTTTTTTTAGATCAAAAACCCATTTTCTCTTCTTCCTTGTTCAAACCCACGACCAAAACCATAAACCATGATCAAGTGAAGGTTTTTGAAAAGTTAAAGCTACAAAGTTGTTCATTATACTTGCCTAATCAAGAATCATACAAGAAATACACAAGTAATCCAAGGTTTCTAGTCATTCAATCACCTCATATTTCAAAGTGAGTATGCAAATTTATTTTCAAGTTTTCTTCTAATTAACACTTATATCTCATGGTAATCATGCTTAATTTCATGCTCATACTAGTTATACCACTTTATTTTTGTATACTTTTTGAACATACAAACCCTAGATTGTGATTTAGGTGTTCCCTTGTTAAATTAACTTGATTTCTAGTCATTAGGAACCCATGGCACCCTAAGAAGGTGTATGGTAGGATTAGATTAGTTTTGTGAAGTTTGCAAGAGTTTTGGTTGAAGTTGGAACTAGTTTTGAACCTTTGAAATAGATTTCTAACAAGTTTATAAACATGCTGTCCCATTTTGTTATTTTCTGGAAAATCAGTAGACACCAAGGAAACTTTGGCAAAATTTTTAGAAAATACTTTCAAAAACGAATCCGTAGGCGAAAGAACGGATTAAAAAGAGTTAATAACGAAGAAGTTATGATTTTTGCAAGATTGTTGACGAAAAGTATTTTTCTGGAAAATAGTTGCTGTTGGACGTTTTTCGTCGGTCAAAAAGAGACTTTATACGTAACCCGGAGGAGCCGAGCTTTCCAAAATATATTACTACATACTAAGACGTAACCGTGGATATAAAGAACAAGTAAAACGGACATATAACGACAAAGATATTCACGTTTGAATATCGGCAAAACCCATTTTTATTTTGACAGCTTTTAGTAAAAATTGACACTAAAACTACGTAGTACTTTTATAAGCTAGAAATAATACCAAGTACCAAATTTTATAACTAATGAAGTATTAGTTATTACAAGTATATTTTCATCATTTCAAGGCGATATTTCAAGGATTACAACCCGAGGATTTCAACACTAACATGGAAACATACGATATATATATATATATATATATATATATATATAAGTATATATATTGCAACTAGCTTATTTTATTTTCTAATAGCAATATTTTTCCAAATTCTTGGATTATATATTTTGATAACACAAGTGTTTTTCCAAAGAGTAGAGTGGTATAGGATCATGAGCATGGACATTCATAACATCATTTGGTGATCTAAATGAGATCGTTCATCATACATATTAGGTTGCGGCAGCTAACCGTGCATTGTTGTTCACTTCATATTATCATCAGTATCATCAGTTGAGGTGAGTCATAGCCCCTACTCTTTTAATTGTTCTATCAACTCTTTGGGGGAGATACATGCTACTACTTGCTTACTTGTACAGATTCACATAACATTTATACTTGATTACATTATACTTGATTACATTATACTTGATTACATTATACTTGATGGCGTTATACTTAAACTTGTAAGTCTCTTTGGGATAACACATGCATTGGGTTTCGGAGATGAAGTATAACCAATGCTACTACCTTCCTTCTGAGCAACATAAAGTCTCCTTAGATAACACATGTATTGGGTTTCGGAGATGAAGTGGAACCAATGCCACTACCTTCCTTGTGAGCAACATACTTAAGTGAGGTCTTCGGAGATGAAGTGTAGACTCACTACTAATTGCTTAACTGTTGTTATGAACTTATACATATCTTAATCATATTATTTTGTAGCAGTGGGTTGTGAACACACAGGTTACAAGTCTCTTATGGCGGGACTTGCAACTGAGTGGATTTACGATGCCTTTGCTGTGTGAACATTCTTTATAGGCTTTTCAACTGTATTACGACAAACTCTATGAACTCACCAACCTTTGTGTTGACACTTTAAGCATGTTTATCTCAGGTTAGAAGGGCGATAGCAGGTATGTGGAGCTGAGAGTCTTAGGGCATGCTTTTGGAGACTTTCACTTTTATCGTTTACCATTCGATACACTTTAAAAACTTATGTATTATTCTACTTTGGGATCTTTGTTTTGTAAACTATGACTTTTATCTATTCGAATGGTAACTTTTCAAAAACGTCTCATTTAGAGGTCGTTTTCTATATCTTGTACTTTGTGCCCTGAAGTAGCATCCCAATGACACAGTCTTCCGCCGCGGTATTTTGGGGGTGTTACACTTCTAAACCCAAAATAAGATCTAAAACTCCACCACCTAGAAAACCAAATAATTCTCATCCTAGGTCTAAAACACCTCAACCAAGAAGAAATCAAAATAGACAAAACTATAATAACAATAGTAATCAAATGTGGAACTACCAACAAAGCTACAATCCTTGGGGCATTCTACCACCTTTCATGCACCCGAGTCAATTGTTAAACATGTTTGGACCAAACAACTTTGGACCAAAAGGACAATGGAGATCAAATGGCTAGACGAACATTCCTTGAGGCAATCTTGGTTTTTCTCTCAACATAGACTTTTTCAAAGTCTATATTTCATCTTGATAATGTTGAAGATTTCTTTTGAAGACCACCGGGTACGCCACTCTTTCACAACTCATTGCCATGTTTAGATAAATATGCATTGTTTGATTTCGTCAATTACTTAGATATAATTTGTTATTGTCTTCTATTTGTTAGAATCACATATATACTTATATATACATATATATACTATTATACGTAATATATTAAATATATATATATATATATATATATATATATATATATATATATATATATATATATATATATATATATATATATTCACTTGTACATAACCTAGATACGTCATTTGTTGACTTTCTAGAACTCCAAGAAATCGTTCTTTATCGAACCCTTTCTTTCCCCCCCCCCCCCCCCTCTCACGTTATTCTAGTAAGTCCTCTTTTAGGAGACTCATGATGATGAAGGGATATGAGTCAAGTGGACTTTTATAATACAAGAACGCCTTCGCACGTGAACACTATGGATGAAACAAACTCCTCTCGCCAACTATATCCTATCTCCGCTACTATCCTTCAAATCTCACTCATCAACCCATCTTTCAATCACATTTATACTTATATATATAAACAATATATATATATATATATATATATATATATATATATAAATATATATATATATATATATATATATATATACACTTATTCACATATTCCCGAACACACCTCAAACCCTTCATCAACTTAACACTTTGATCATTTTATCCAAAAATTGTCAAAGGTATATTTTAATTATCGAAACGGTAATTAAAAATTGTTAAGAATTTTATCATCGTGCCAATAGACGTTTACGTATTTTTGATATATTATAAATCTAATTATATACGTATAAATATTTTTGTTCCAGAAACGAATTTCGCGAAATTTGGAAAGTTTCAAAGGCGGCCCCCTTAATGATTAAGGGGACCGGCTTGTTATCGAGGGCGGTCCCCTTAATGTTTAAGGGGGCCGGCCATCTGACACTTCCAAAATCGTTTTCCTCCTTAATTCCATTTCCAACCACTCCATTTACTCACTCACCTCTTCCCCTATACTGCTGTGAACGAAACTAAACCTCCAAAACCACCAAAATCCTTCACCAAATCACCAATCCGGGGTTATTTCGCAAGGGGCAAACATCAACCAAACATATAACAACATCTTTTGTAAGTTTTCCAACATGCATTTCATCACATTTCATTCGATTTGGTGTCTAATCAATAATTATGCATTTTATTAAAATTCATTTTAATTCAATTTTAAGTGTTATTGAAGCTAGAAATTGAACTACCAAATGCTCCCCATAGGATTAGGATGATGTTTTGCAACTCAAAATTAGTATAACATATCATCTGGTCAAAATCATTAATCGCCCATAAACCTTAGTCGAATTTTATTTTTCAAAAGGCACATTGTTGATATAACTCTTAAAAACCACTTAAAACTTACTACATTACATTGTTTTAACGTCCTAAACAATCAAAACATACTTTTCAATTTATTAGAAAATGGTTCATGAAGACAACATGGGCGTTTGGTTCATGAACAAACTATAACTATATGTAGTTATTTGAAACTTAAAACTTGTTCATAAAACTTGTTAATACTACTAAAATCAATAGACGTCATCAAGATATATAATCAATATATATACTGATATTTTAGGATGTTTTTATCTAGTAAGGGAGCGTTTGGTTTATCTCAAAAATGATATTTTTGAAAACTAAAATTCGCATTTTAATCGTTTAGACAAACTTATGTTGTGTCAAACTCTTATGGAATGGAAGATATATAATCTAATATATATCTAGCCTTATTTCGAAATGAATTATGATATCATACTCTTCGATATTATATATTCTAAACGAGTTTAAAATCAAAATAAAAGGAACATCATGAAACTACTTCATTGAATATTTTTTTTGTGTCGAAGTAGAATTTCGTTCCACATATAGTGCATATAATTATATAAATATATAACATATGCATGATAGTTGTTTTTATATTAATTTTATTTTTGTTGTTATATTGTTTAGGTGAAAATGCCTAAGACCACGGTTGGTGATGTCTCCAAAACCAAACAATACATTCCAAATGTCTCTTCTACTCCCGGCATGTCTCCTTCAGTTGCATGTTTCTATCGTCCTATTAAAAATAGAAACATTCACGAAGGACGAATTGTCGATCCATCTTTCTATGAAAATGATCAAACCGAACGAATGTTCACCAATATTCGTTTTGAATGTCTTTTCCAAATCAACGAACCTATCATTCCTCGTTTTATCCTCGACTTCTATAGCCAAGTGACGGTGCAAACCGATCCCTATGGTCATCTCCTCATTTCCTTCATGATTCAAAATCAATTCATCACTCTTACTCTTGCTCAATTTGGGCAAATTCTTAGAATCCCATTCAACGGCCAAGCCGTTTTCTCAAATGAATGGGATCTTTCCACTCTTGAAAGAAATCGTCCTCAGGATGGCCCCTACTATTCTGAGCTTCCTAGTCCTGAAGACATTCGTCGAATGCTTGAACTAGAACGTCGTACGACTAGTCGAGTAATCAAGTCGAAGAATGTCGATATTCATGTCAATCAAATCCTCCTCAAAGAGCTAAGCCAAGATATGAAGAAGTGGGAAGAACTCATTCGAGAGAATGCGTTTGGTACTGGTGGTCACCGTGATCATGTCACGGCGAGCATTGCCCACATGCTTTATTGTGTTATTGCTGAAGAGCAATACAATTTGGCTTATCTTTTTGTTCATCGAATCATGTCCGCCAAAAACACCCCAAATGCCAATCTTCCTTATGGTATGTTTCTCACACGACTTTATCGTTATGTGATGGAACATTACCCACATCTTCAAAGATATTCTAGGCCTCGTGGTTCTACATCTCATCGTGATGACGATGATGATGAGGAGGAAGACACCTCACGTGTTAGTACTCCATCCCCCACGACCTTTGTTGAAGATCTTTCCGATCTTGATGATACCGAGTATCAAATTCCTCTTCCTCATGAACGTACCGATGAGCTTCTCTTCACTCGTCAAATGTCTATCCTCAATCGTCAACATCAAATGCATGAAGAACTTCGAGGGGGATTCAAATCCGTTGGGAAGATGTTTAGGAAGATGCTTGGAAAGAAAAAGAAGTAGAAGATATTGACGTGTTGCTACTTGTTATTACTTGTTTCTTTTAGACATTTGTATGGTTTGCTATTTGTCCGATTTATTCGGAAATACTTGTGTTAATCTCTTGTGTTATTCGGAATGATGTTTAGACTTTAATTATTATCATGCTTCTATATTAATGTTATGCCATGCTTCTTTTCAATATGGATTATAATATGTTTATTTGCATGCAAAATTTGATTATATATATATGTTTATATATCATCATTCCTAAAGTATGTACTCCTAATAGAGCTTGCTGGAAAAACACACTTAAAAAAAATCACCAAATTTTGCAAATTTTGGGTTTCTGGTCGTCTGGGAAAACACCAGATGGGTGGCCCCCTTAATTCCCTAGGCGGTCCCCTTAATTATTAAGGGGGCCGGCATACAATTAAGGGGACCGGCCATCTGGAACTGGGTTTACTGTATTCTTTTGCATCTTGTGAATCCTTTCTCTAGTTTCAGCTGCCATTTCCCATTTTGACCCAACTGATTTTAGAATCTTTTTCAACCATTTCAAACATTTACCTAAATCACCCATTTCCATACTATAAATTCCCTCCATTATCACCATTCTTCATCTCATCATTCATCATATCATCATGACTCCTCCAAGCACCTCAAACTCCCAAACCTCCAAGAAACAAAAACTTGTGGTCATTCCTCCAAAACAACTCTTCATTGACTTAACAAATGAAGACAACATAACCCCATCACCTCCACCAAAATGCTCCTCTCCAAGTGCACCTAATGCACCATCCAAAACACCTTCCACTCATGGAACTTCCTCATCTTCCTTACCCTCAACCTCATCAATCAATGACTACATCAATTCACACTTGTCACCACAAGTATCATCACCACTTCCCACACAAGAACCTATATCCACCCATCTTACAATCTCACTTTCACCAATAACACCACTTGATACTCAACTCTCATCTCCACAAATTACACCACCATACTTTGCCAATCCCGTACCTTGGAGGATGCTTGAATCACATGGTGATACTTGCCTTTGTTGTATCCACAACTGAACCATCATCTTTGGCCTTAAAGATGAAATTCAATATATGTTTTCATATATTGAACATTTGCTTACCAACCCACCACCACCTCCAACTCCACCATCCTCTCCTATAATTCCTCCACCACAATTCTCATCCACTCCTCCACCATCACCATCATGCTCTCCAAATTAAGCATTTGATATGCTTAATAAATAAAGTCTTTGCCACCCCTTTTGCTTGCAAGCTCTATGAAGTCCATGTACTTTTGCATGATGATGTATCTTTCTTGATTAATTGGCTTATGTATTTGCTATTATGTTGTTAGCTTATGTACTCGTATTGTTGTGTCTTAACACAACCATTGCTCTAATATGAATGTTTCTTTCTTTTCTCATCACCCTATATTTGTGTACATGTATATACTTGTGCTTCTAATATTTTTGTTTTGCAAGCATTCCATAGCTCGTTCTCTTGGTGCCCCCAAACGAGGGGGAGTACACATCAACGGGGAGTTTCTACCCGTCAAAATTTTCACGAATGAAAACTTGTCGGCATAACCTTTTTGATGTTACAAAAAGGGGGAGAAGTACATATAAACTCACTAAAATACTTGTTTAAAAAACTAATTTTTGAGTTAATGAGTTTAAGTTTTGTAATCATCAAAAAGGGGGAGATTGTTGATATAAATAATGTTTGTGAATGTTATTAATATTTCTCAATAAACCTATGTTTTGATAATCACAAAACTTAAATCAAATTAAGTCAAGAATAAGACATAAACAAGTATTTGGTGACAAATATTTACCTCTACATCTTATATCACTCAAGGTATGCATAAACTTAGTAACTTATGCATTACATGATCAAAGGAAATTTTATATTAATACATAACATTATATAAAATGATTTTAACATTTTATATATATTTGTAAATCATTTTTGGTAAAGCTTTATTAAACCACAAAAATATGATTTCAAATTTCCAACCAAAAAGGGCAAATTTTATCCAGAAAAACTTTTCAAACGTTCAGGAGGGCGGCCCCCTTAATTTTACTAGGCGGCCCCCTTAATCATTAAGGGGACCGGCCTATAATTAAGGGGACCGGCACACTCCCGAACAGTATTTTCTGGCCCTATAAATATTGGATCATTCCACATATTTTTCTCACCTTTTTGCACTATAAACTTTCTGATCCAATCTTCTTCTCTAGATCTAAAATCCTTTGATCATATATTTCATAAGTCTTTGTTTCCAAGTGATCCAAAGCTTCATCCTTTCAAGTGCAAGAAGAAGAACACTTCTCTACATCCATCTTATTGTAGTGGTGTTGTGTATAGCTAGTTTCATATAGTACTAGTGATAGTTATTTGTTAAGGTGTTGTGTATATTTGTTGATTGTAGAATCTTGGTGTGTTGTAAACTAGTTTAGTAGTTGTGACTTAGTTGTGCATAGAAGAAGGTGTGAAGATTGACAAGGTGTGAAGACGGTGTGAAGTCTTGAAGAAGGTGTGAAGGTGTGATTAAGGTGTGAAGATCACGTGGTGTGATATTTGGTGTGAGATTGGTTCTAGCTACGATTAGAACTCGACATTTAGCTTAGTGTCGTTAACTTGTGTAAGCCAAGGTGTGTAAGGTTTCTCCACCATAAGGAGTTTGTTGACATAGTGAAGAAAACTCTCGAGTGTGGTACTCGGGGAGTGGAGTAGGGCAAGGAAGGTGTCCTTGTAGCCGAACCACTATAAATTCACGTGTTGTGGTTTGATCTTTCTAACTCTATCTTTTCTTCATTATATTTCAATACTTTCAATATTAGTTTAGACTTGCTTATATTGGTTGTTGCTTGAACTCACTTAAGATCGAATCGAAAGTTTTTATAACCAACAAAATATTTTGGAAATAAATTTAAAAGAACATAAAACTATTCAACCCCCCCTTCTAGTTTTCCACAGCAACTTTATCTACTATGCCGTAGGAAGCTTATCATGAAGACTTTATGCCCGTAACACTTGATCAAGTTACGGCGTAACACAATTTGCAAAGGTTACGGCGTAACAACCCTAATACGCTACGCCGTAACATAGTCGGGGCCTATAAATACCAACCCTAATTCTGAGTTTTTCACATCACTTCCCATCTCTTCACCACAACAACGTTGGGAAAAACTCAGGAAGGAGGAAGAACGAAGTTCTAACCACATCCAAGTCAATTCCAAGGGAGGAATCACACACCAATCATAAGTGTTTTCATTCCTTTACTTTGTATTCGATTAATGTTTAGATTTGTATTAAACCAACATTGTTTTACTGCAATTATGAATATGAGTGGCTAAACACCTTTTGGTGTTAGCCTAGTTATGAAATTATTATGTTATTGATTTAGTTTTCCACGCATCTATTGTCTATTGTTTGTTTACTTTCATGGCGAGGCTTGGGACACTCTAGTTCCCGTAGTGATTTGCATTGGTTGTTCTCTAGATACTTGTGGAATTAACCCTAGGAAGCAAGTCGCTAGGGATGTGACTTGGTGATAGCAATATCACCATACATGTGCGAATTAACCCTAGGACCACCTACTAATGCTAGACACTTAACGGAGTTAGAGGGGTGTAAGATCTGACCATGCTGCATTCGTTAGCCTTGTCCATGTTAGTAGAGGCACTTAATGACTCTTATGTCTTCGTACCGATGAACCCAAGGCTTTACAATAGCTTTGGAGAGGACAAGGTATAAGATAGATCTAGGCAAATTTGACCATCTGGCCCGAAATGAATATCGTATCCCCGAACGATATGATAGGATGCACCTTGAGGAAAACTAATCATGATCATAATAAGAGTAGTAATTAGGTTAACACTACTTCTCCTTACTGATTTCTTTCTATTTATTTTATTGTCTTGTCATTACTTTTTATTAGTTTAATAAATCTTTCAACTCAAAACCCCCTTTTAAACGTGACGCAACTTAGATAATTTCCGTACCTTAGCTCTTGGGACGACCTCGGCTTTACCATTTAACTATACCACACACGACCGGATACACTGTCTGTTAGTGTGTATAAGGTAGACCTTAGGTAAAACGAGACTTTATAAATATTAAAACCTGGTCAGTAAAACCTGCATCACCACGAATGGTATTAAGGAATATAACCCATCATCCACGCAATTGAAAAAAACTAATCAACTAGTAAAAGATAGCTAGGGAGTATTGAAATCTAAGTAACACGTTTATCTCATTATTGTTTTTTTCTCCAAATTTACTTTCTTGTTATTTTATTTTCATTGCATTAGTAGACATTTGAGTTAGTTGACTAGCAACTAATTCCGCCGATTCTTCCAAAACTCGAGATTTTTACTTGCTTTCTAAAAAACTATAAAAATACAAAAAGAATCATCCCTCATCTCTAGACCTAGTTTAATTAAGTTTTGATCCTAACGAAACTATTCCCCGAGAGAACGATCAATCCCCCGGTACTTGCCACTACACTATACTACATCGGTCAGGTACACTGCCTGGTGGGGATTGCAAGCTTCTCGAGATCCCTCGAGAGGTAAACCTTTTGCAAGGTTGCAAAATCACGCATCATACGAACACTTAATTTGGGATATCCAAAGATTCCATTGTGGACACTTAATATGGGACGGAGGGAGTAATCAATAATAAATAGTAAACGTACCATTGTGTTTCTAGCCCGAACAAGAATCAAGTAAAGAAATCTTCAATTAAGAACCCTAATTAAGGTTTATGTGGATTACACGAATAACCCCTTACTGTTTTTGTTATTCAACCCAAGAATCAAACAATAGTGTGTTTGATTCACGTTCTTGTACACACGCACTAATTCAAGTAAAAGATTATGCAAGTAATGAAACAAAAAAACACTTTAGCTTCAAAAAATCAAAACCCTTAAGGAATAGGGGTGTTCGATCGTATTTGCAAGGAGAAAAGAAAGAGAGAAAACTTTAGGTTATGTGTACAAGAGTATGGAACAATGAACCTTGGGTTTTCTTATATAGTTGAGTTTACTTGGTGATCAAGCAACTAAGGAGGTGCACTCCTTGTGGCCGATCGGTATTGGAACCCAAATGAGGTTTCCAGAACCTTCTTGACTTACCAAAAACTCACCTATAATTCTTTCCTTTTCTTCGTCTAACGGTCATAAGTCACTTTTCGTTAAATACTAACGATCGTTAGGTGTTTTACTGTTTTAACAATTATTCTTAACGTTTATAAATAATTATTATTCATTTACTCTTCATACGTAAAGTGTGCAATCCCGTGATCTCGAGTTCGATCCTAATGCACGTCTATTATTTTATGTCTATAAAACTAACAGGATATACACAACTTATGTGCATCCATACCCGAGCCTACTTTGACATTTGCAAGCTCGGAAAGCAACATGTTCAAAGCTTCAAAGTGGCGACCAATCAAGTTTTATAAGATTATTGGTATTATATGATATATATAATTCTATGAAACAATTTTAGAAACTATACTGATTTTGTTTTTTCCCTACAAGTTTGCCTACAGCTTTTTAATACAATAAAAAATCTAGGGAAAATTCGCGAAGTAGACCAGTTGCCCTATTACTGATCACCTTCTAGATTATTTTTTGGGTAAGTTGAAATTAGACCGTGGGCAACTACATAATTGGGCAACTAAAACCAGTAAGTGACAAGTGTCTCATTTGTGATTACGATGTGACAAGTCATATAAAAACTGGTCTACTTTGGTATAATAATAGAGCAATTGGTATACTTTGGTATAATAATACGGGACACATGGCCACACATTATTGGGTAGTGTAAGTTGCCAAGGAACCGGTCTATTTTAAGCTAGAAAAAAAATGATCTAGAAAATGATCAGTCATAGGGCAACCGGTCTACTTCGAGAATTTTCCCAAAATCCTATCACTAAAGTACAAACATAAAACTTTATTTATATAACAAACCAAAAGGCATGCGTCTTAATGATCCTCGATGGGTATGAAAATCTCCTCAGCTAAATGCTTGTGTGTTTAAGTCATATTTAAGATATCTCAGATAAATCTTTACATATATGTGGGATAAGATTTGGGTTGTACTTGATGCTTTGAAAGATGTATAATGAAAGGGAATTGCCACTTGGCACTTAGAAATGCCACTTCGCACTACACTACTAACTGGATAAATCATATAAAGGCCACTTGGCATGCCACGCTATCCAATTTTGCTATCCCGAAATTAAAAAATTTGCTACCTGTGGGAATCGAACCCTGGTCTATACTCCCATTCAACATAATGTCCAACCACTAGACCAAAGTGATTTTTGTGAAACAATTTGAAAAAACAAAATCCATAAGGGTTTGAATATTTTCTTATGCTAAAATTTCTCCCTCTCTTCAACCAAATATCAATACTTCCCTAATTCACTCACCAAGTAATCAATATGGTTTGGTTTCAATTTGAAAATCATATCACAAAAATCACGGATGATTTCAAAATCAAAATATTTTACACATTTATCTCAAAACCCTAAATTGATCCATTTGCATTTAGAAAATCATATCACAAATGTCACCTATGAATTCAATGGAAAACGGATTCAATTGATACTGCTCATAACTCATTTTTAGGTAATCTGTATTGCATCATCAGCAATCACCCAGATTCAATATCAGGTAATATTTATTTTTAGGTTTCGTTCAAATTTAATCCAAATTAGAGAATACTTTTTGTTTCCATTTACATATTTTGATTATTGATTTCAGTTTTGAAATCAACCCCGACTCAGGTTTGTTCAATCTCATTTTCTTCTTTCAATTATGATACTGCTTTCATGTCAAGAAATTATGATCAATCTTTCATAGGATTCTTATTGTTTGTTTGGTCACTATGTGATGATTTACGTATCCATATGGTGTAAATAAGCAGGTTGAGTGTTAGTGATTTTTATTATTATTATTATTATTATTATTTTAATTTGTTATTTGTTTGTTATTGTTAACAGATAGATGAGATGGCTAATGGGAAATCATTAATCATCGGTCACTAACACATCAGCTGAGGTATGATCATTTTTCATTGTGCTAAAAAAGTAATTACGTATCTGATAGGAAAAACTATATAACATAACATGGTTAGATAGTGTGTAGATATGCTTTTAAATAGGTGTATCACAGGGTCTTCGTACTCAGTGGGAACAAGGATACTCTTTTCAGTCGCACATAGCTTATGATACAGAAAGTCAGCATACGAGATTCATTGACGTTAACGTTGAAGGTAAATAAAAAAATTTTGGGTAACACGTTGTCTTATTATTAAAATATAGGTTTTGTAAGTATCCTTATGTTCATTGTTTATTTTCATTTTCAAAGATGATTGGCTACATGCTTTTTTTTCCTATGATAATAGACGGCCGGTTGAAACGCATGTTAGTCACAAGGCATCGGGAGTATATGATTTGGTTGACTTCACAAGATTGTGGTGTCCTCACGAGCATTTGTAACATAAAAAATCCTATGATCTGTTAATGACGTGTACTTTTAAAAGTTGCCATTTAAATTTGAATGCCAATGAAATTCGAGGTAAGGATTTTCGTTACAACTTCCTTTCTGTTACATTAGATTTATTGTGGCATGTTTTTTAAAGTTCTAAGTTAAAATATATTGTAGTGACTCATTTTTTAATTCATTTTTTAAACAATTTTATGCAGGTGCCTGTTTGTCTTGCAATTTGAGAGGAAACAAAAGAAACTCGACAATGCAAGTCGATGACACAGCCCAAGATCAGACAGTTTAGGTGATGTAAGCTGCTCACACAATTCTTTTCGAAATAAGCAAGGGGTATTGGCTCAAAATGCAAATGAACATGTCAGATTGAGTACCGCAGAGGGTATAGGTATTCTGGATTTTTTTAGCATTTCGTGACATTTACCTGCATTTTTTATTCGTATGCCATTTAAGTTGCTTGTTCTGTAACTGAGTTTTGGTTACACGACATTGCACAGCCACCTCTTTGTCGTGCAACTTGGAAGGGAATAAAAGACGGTCTGAAATGGAGGTAACAATGTTGTGTTATGTTCACGGATTTAATGTTTCTACAATGCATATGTAATGTAATCTACGACATATACCTTAATATGTCTATGTTCTATAGGGTAAAAACTTTTTTTTTTCCAATTATTTCATAAAACTTCACATTAGCAAATGGCAGCCCTGCAAACGTGTTTTAACCTATACACTTGAATATGTTTAAAAAGTTACATTGACCCAAAAATATTCACATCCATATTCCTGAACTGTTGTAAATGACTAATGTTCATTGCCTAATAAGGTATAAATTATATCTTCATTTTCATGTAGTTTTTTCCATAAAAAATGGCAATTTATCATATACGTGACATTTTTAACACATTTAGATGTTAGTCGTTATAGGTTATGTTTTATCTTAGCATAAAAATTTGTCAAACGGGTTAGAGGGTTTTTGGGATTTGCTAATTCAGTTATTGTAGTACTTTTCTGATAACTTTCAAACCAATTAAATTTCAACGGATACGAGCTGTCACCAAAGGCTTAAAAGACTAACATGTTTCTGGTCAGATATATTTGCATAGATATGGTCTAAAAACGACATAAGAATTGAATATATCTAATTTCACAGTAGGTATGTTTCTTATGTAGTGCCATACTTGATCAACCTGTAATTATGTATCACTAATATTGATTTAACAGGCAATGTAATTACATGATTCAATTGATGGCGTCGTTCATGGAAATTCTCAAGCTATTTGGTGGTTTCGGCTGTTCCATTTTACTGTACGGTAAAATAAGTACTCCAAGTAGCCCTCTTTTACCTATTTTATGCAGCATATAACAGAATATTTTTGTTTATGTTAGCAGGACGTGTTGAGGAGCAGATTGAATTGGTTTCAAGCAAAACTTAAGAATGTCTCTATTAGGGAACTTGGAATGGGCTCATGTGCAGATGGACACGAACAAAACATGAGGAGAAATATATAGGTATGTTTGTGATATATTGGCATGATGTTCCTTTGGAGGTTAGATTTTTAATATTTATATTAAAATAAATAGAAAACTGAATGTATCTGAAATATAAAATGTTTATGTTAACATCATAGTTTAATTTCAGGTTATTGGTGACGTTCTAAGGATTCGACAAATCCTCACCATCTTGATCAGGTATGACTACCAACATTGTTAAACTACCTACTTAATAACTTTTTATTAAAGCTTTACACGCGTCTATTAATTACACAAACTAGAGTTTACCAAATACCTTTCAATTATTTTCTGCAGTAATGCTATCAAGTTTACCCACCAAAGGAAGGTTGAGATCAATCTTTAAGTAGTAGCAGACCCACATCCTCAATGCCAGCAAGAACAAAAGATGGAAAATGATGACGCATTAGTTTCACAAAATGGAGTCATGTTGGAGAATGAACCTCATTCACATGAAACTGTGGTGTGGATACGTTGTGATGTTAAGGATACATGGATAGGAATACCAGGTACCTTTTGAGTTCCCAGTTTTTTATGTTTGGCAACTATATCTGTATTTTATGAATAGCTATTGCCTTAATGCAATAATTGTGGAAGAAAGTGCTATGACTACAGCTACTTACTTTAGCCCTAAGCTAATTCATTGGACATTAACCTATATAATTATAAGGCAATAGGCCCGAATCGAGACATGGGCTTAAGGGCATATTCAAACACCCCTTAAGACCAGATCTTTTATGCCCAACGTGTGCTGATGTGATGGAATCATTAGACCATGGCATAGTGTTGCATCCAGACTCTAGAAATTGTCTATCGGATTAATGGGTCATACCAGATTGAGATTGTTGCGGCTAGTTTTAGAATGGGTGGAAATGGCCGATTTTTAAATAGGTGGGTTCAATCTTTGGTACTATTTAGCATTTACTACCACTATCGCTGTTTCCATTCAATATGCATCTATTTCCATGCTTTTTAAAACATCGAATATGTAACTCACATAATAGATATAACTCTGCAAAATTGAATTAGTATATTTAGAGTTGAAGGAATAATGCTTGCTAAATATTTAATAGTATGATCGTTGGATTCATAAGGAGTTATAAATTGATATTTTAACTGACACAAAAAAGTTTTGTTACGCAACCATGTTTGTTGCTGGTGTAGCAGCATCTGTGGCCACCATTGCATATGTATTTTAATGATTACTTCCTTTAAAAATTCCTTTGATTCCACGAGGTTAACAAAAAAAACATTGGTACTTCAAGAGTTGATCCAATACACCTAATATCTTAACAGTTGATCCAATAATATGATTTTCAAGTTTTTACATCTTAAGAGTAGCAAATTTGCAAGTTTCTCAATATTCATTTGAGGACTCATTAGAGAAGCCCACAACAAAATCGTGGAGCAAATGCACATGGTTAGTATTTTCTAGCCAAAGACTGTAGTTTGAGTCTTATCTATCATTTCATATTTTTTTCCTATTTTGTTCAAGTAGTCATGTAGGTCACTAACCTTAGGCCATATAACACAGCGTGTGCGGCTCACAACTGAAGCCACCTTATTTAAAATTAATACTACAAAGCCATGGTACTACCAGAGGTGCTCTACCTGCAACTGAAAAGTTAAACATGAATACCTCAGTACCTCAATGCAAAAACCACGGCCCGCAACCAATCCAAAATTACAGGTATTAACTGATTCAACTTATATATTTATGTATGTACCACATGCTTGGATAAACAGAATATCAATACTAAAGAAAAATTATATTTAAAACTTTTAAAAATTGTTAGTTTTCCACTAAATATACAATAAAACTTTCTTTTCATCATTTGCAGCTATTGCTTTAAGGCAATAATTGGTGACGAAAGTGCGAGTACATCTATAACATGTTTCAGTCATGAGGCGGAAACAATAACGGCAATATGCAATACAGTGGTTGAGCAGCTAGAAAACAAAGACCCGTGCCAACTCCCACCTTCGTTAAAATTATTGGAAGGCACACAACACATTTTCCAGATCCACTTTAAACACATGAAGTAAACTGGGTCAACCATACTTTATTTTAGATAAAATTTTTAGGAATGAGCTGTTAGCACTTATGCCACCAGCTACATGTGTGATAAAGTACTGACAACTTTTAGCAAGAACTCATCAAATGGAAATTTTGGGTTGCAAGTAAGTACATATATATTTAACTTGATTTCTCTTACTTAGTGTATTTCTGGAGTAGTTTGTATAAGATCTTCATTTCAGGTGCTAGATAGGAACTGGGTTGGATGGCTATCATATCTTTAAACGGAAATGTTGCACATTACCTTGACCTGAAGATGGTGTTAAAGACACTTTTAATGTAGTGTTTATGTTCCCATGCTAAAAACTCTTTGATAGAAATAATTATTTTTTACACACTCGAACATGGTGAGTATGAACCGAAATTGTGTAAATTTTTTTGCCAAGGAGCATACATATTATGGACTATTCAAGTCGGACTCTATCTTAAGTATTCAAATTGATCCAAACTTATTGTTATTGACTGTTTGATGCAGTTTCACAATCAAATGGCTCAAGAGGTCGGGATTCACAAAAGCTTCAAGCCTTCTCGGTTTATTATCAAAGATATATTCTCCCCTTTCTTTGGGAAATAAACAACCTATTAATAAGGTTCCATCACCACAAACTAAGGAAAGAAATCAAATCCCAATCAATCACTAATTGGGTATTATTTAGTTGCTAAATATAAAATAAAAGATAGTAACAACCCATCATGCAAACTTGGGAACATGATCTGCATCCGCATCATTCTCCCTCTCTTTGAAAAAAACTCGTCCTCGAGTTTTCGCAAGCTTGGGAACACAATTCCGAACCACAGCCACCTGGGTCGTAGGGAACATCACCCCGAATCATATTTATTAATGATTGATTTTCATTTTTTGTATTAACTTGCACCTGCTGGTTTTCAGTTTTTTTTTATCAACGTGCACCTTGCATTCTGATGAAACCACAGACTCTGTTGAGGAGCTTGCGTCATAACCTTGTACCGCTTCGGCTTGACTTCTACTACTTTTTTTAGTAAATCTTGTTGTCTTATTCCCGTCTTTGTTTTTGGCTCAACTCGAAGGGGCAATGGAACTGGAGCTGGCGAGGAATCAGCTAAACTTGCAGCTTTTTTAAATGCCGCAAATGCTTGTTTTTCAGTGCGACTTAATAAACGTTCTGCATCCTCTTCTGCCTCCATCTGCTCTTTGAGATAGAACAGATCATCACTGTCCAAGGCGCCTCGTCCATGAAGGTAGCCACCACGTTCTCCTGCAACCTCTTGCATCTTGGCAACCATCCTTTGAAAAGTAATATCTTCTTCATCTATTCTATCTTTCCCTTTTCCTGATTTCCTATCACAAATAACATTTTCATACAACCACTCATCACATACACGAATTGATCCATCGACCAAATCAGCCAAACCCTTTTCTCCTTCATTTCTTTCTATGTCATCAATGGTAAATATACTACCATCATTACGAGCCATCGGAACACCCTCGGGAATCCACCTAAGAGCTTGTTCCAAAAATAAACGCTCGCTTTCATCAATATCAACCTCGTCTTCATCGAACCTGGGCTCGTCTTCCAAAAGAAAATCCGGACAGATTGGTTCAAAGAACCGGGGGTAGGAATCAAACGAATGATACTCCTTTTCCTCGTTCACATCGTCCTGGACGACGTATCTCGATTCGGTTTCCTTCCTCATCTCCCGTTGCAATTCGAGCTCTCGGATCCTTTTCCGGATCTGCCTGATCTCGTGTTGTATTTCAAGATCTCGGACTCGTTGCCGGAGTCCTTTGATCTCAGAGATATTCCCTGGGTCACGATCCACCTTCTCGTTGCCTCGGTCGGCGGATCTACGGTTACGGTAGAAGCGATCTCCACGAGCACGTGAGTCGGGACCATCTTCTTCGTTGCCTCGGTCGGCGATTCTACGAATTCGATAATCAGAAACACGTCGAGCCATTTGAAACAACCTGAGCTCTGGTACCAAATGATGCAGTTTCACAATCAAATGGCTCAAGAGGTCGGGATTCACAAAAGCTTCAAGCCTTCTCGGTTTATTATCAAAGATATGTTCTCCCCTTTCTTTGGGAAATAAACAACCTATTAATAAGGTTCCATCACCACAAACTAAGGAAAGAAATCAAATCCCAATCAATCACTAATTGGGTATTATTTAGTTGCTAAATATAAAATAAAAGATAGTAACATCCCATCATGCAAACTTGGGAACATGATCTGCATCCGCATCATTGTTGCTAATGAATGATGAAGCAGCATTTCAACATTTAAAATTTCAATTGGATTTCAATAAGTGAGGTTATATGGGTGGCTTAAAACAATTGTTACAGCGATTTACTTGAATAAGTGATGGTCATGAATGTTGTGCCTACAAGTACTCCAAACATATTGGGTGCAATCTATTTTTGATCATGTATACCATTTATCTAAGCATAAACATGCATAAATTTACATGTAAATTCAAAGTTTCCCCCACTGTATTGATGATTTGTTGTTGCTCCATCTTTAGACACTTTTTTTGTTATTTAAAAGGTAAATGAACAATTTCGCTATGACCATTAATAAAAGTCAAGGGCAAACATTATCGCAAGTTGGGCTGTTTCTACAAAGGTCGGTATTCTCACACGGACAACTTTATATGCCGTTAATCATTATTTATTTACGTGAGGTTAGATTTTGTCAAACAATATTATGAAGCGAACCCGCCCATCGGACGGCTCATGAAGCTAGTTTGTTATATATATATATGTTATAATATAGCTATAATTGTCGTCTAATAAACCAAATTTATATAACAATTTGACCCCTATTTAAATCTTGATCAAGCTAGAATCAATGACTAAAAGTTTAGTCTAAAATGTATCTATATCTTATTTCAACATACTTAGCCATTACTATCTTTAATGTATTTTGATTCTCCAATGTCATAAAAAAATAGCATAAACACAAAGTTTTTAATCGGAATCGTATTTAAGTTCATTTTTATCTTTGTAAGATTGTGATCGTAAGATTGGATCGGGATCCTAAAATCCTACTATAATGTCATTTTTGAATAATCTTTGTAATATTATTCAAATCTACAAATTATTATATATTATAAATACGAAATTATACGAATGTTAAAATGTTGTCATAAACTATGAATATGAAATGTTTAAGAGAATCACATGTAAATTTTAAATTATATAAAAATAAACCATAAATTTATAGTTTTTTAGTTTGCGATTCGATAAAAGTAAAATCGGATCGGACTAGATCTATGGTCAACATTGAGATCCTATACGATCTTAAGCTTGTTAAGATCCTATACATAGGATCCGAATCGTTTTTGCTTTATAGAATCGTAAGATCTTAAGCTAAAGGTCGGGATCTTAACAGCTACGATAAATACATCAACTCCATAGCGCAGTCCACCTATTTCTTTTCACAAATAAGAATGATCGCGATCATCATAGTCAAGCAGCTGTAGATGATCATTGCTGGAGGTGCTTTCTTTCTTTCTCGGGCTTCATATACTCACTCGTTCCACCCAACGGTCGCTAACATCACCTTCAATTACAAAATGACTAAAATGACTAGAGGAAAATACTTAGGTGCCGTTTAGTTGGTGAAAATTTTTCCTTTTTTTCCGTTTTTAAATTCTTTAAGAAGGGAATGACGTTTCTTCTCTAGAGAAGAGTTGAGAATTTTGAAAACCCGTTTAGTTGGTGTTATATTTTCCTTTTTTAAAAATGATAAGAAGGTTACCTCAAATTGCCACGGTGGCGGTGGCAGCGACAGCGGGCGGTGGAAGTGATGATGCGCGGAGGAGGATAACACGAGAGATTAAGGGTAGAATGGTGTATGTGTTTTTTTGGAGTTGAAAAAAAAATGAGAAAAAAAAAAAAAAAAAGTGAGAATGGTATGATAATCTTTTCAATTTCTTAGTTAAAATTTAGAAACGAAAATTTTTTTTTTTTAAATTGTTGGAAAAAAAATGTAACTAAACGGATTTTCAACTTTTTCATTTTCAAATGAAAATTTTCTTAAAAAAATAGGATATCTTTCACCACCTAAACGCACCCTAGCTTTCTGGATGCTTCACTGCTACCTCTGGTCCGTGCTCTATCACATATCGGCCATCTAAGCCACACCTACACCTTGATAGTCATCCTCGCTGCTAAAAAGATATGTAAGAAGGGAAAAAAGAATCGCTAGTCAACATATATATTTTAAACGAGCACATCATCTATTCTTGAAAATCAGGTACCTCGATGTACATACATCTTTGTTAAAACTGGAAAACAGATTTGACAAATTGCAAATAGTTTAAAGTTTAGACTATACATCATGCTTATATTAAGATGTAATAATTTGAAAATAGGGATGAGCAAAAGAACCAAAGAACCGGAATCGGACCAAGAACCGGACCGGAACCATGAAGAACTGAACCGGAACCAGAACCAATGGTTCTAGTTCCAGTTCTTGATTTTGAGATGTTTCGGTTCTTGGGTCGGTTTGGATCGGTTCCACCAGTTCTCGGTTTCGGAACCAAAGATCAAATAATTATAGAAATATATAATTTTTTTACTTCTTATCAAAATATTAATCAAATCCTACGTGTCATAAAAATAAGTAAATAAATAAATAAATAACCTTACTAGTGATCAAGCCAAACACTCTAAACCCTAATCTTTAATTCACTGAAACATCCACAAATTAATAATTAATTTAAACCTAATAACATTCCAAGATCATTCATCATTATCAAAACAATGGAAGTAAGTTCATAGTTTATTTTTATTTGCATTCGATTAGCTTTTACATGTTCATCATGCTAAATTTGCTAGAATTTTTATTATACATTATTTATTATCTATCATCATCACGTAGCCACATGATCATCACGTAGCACATTTAGTTTTATTAATACTTTGCCTAACAGATATGAACAAAGTTTTAAGTTATTTTATTTTGTTTTCCGGATTGTTATGCATTATTGTTTTATTAAAAATATGAACAAGTGAAAGTAACTATAGAATGATTGATTATTCGAGTTTATGGTTTAGTTGTTAATTGTTATTTGCTTAAATGTAAATGGTTGCAAGTTCTTAAAAATTTAATTTTTTGTGTTTTTTATTATGTTAATACAAAAGTGGTTCTTATACGGGTAGATCCAAAAGAACCGGAACCGGAACAAGAACCGGAACCAAAAAATAAATTCAGTTCGGTTCTCGGTTCTCACTTTTCAGAATAATCGGTTCTCGGATCCACCGGTTCCGGTTCTGGTTCCAACTAGTTCCAGAACCATGCTCATCCCTATTTGAAAATCAGCATTTTGTTGAGAGGAGGCTATAGCGTCATAAAAGACAATTAATATATGAGGCTTGGATGAAGAAGAAGAAGAAGAAGAAGAAGAAGAAGAAGAAGAAGAAGAAGAAGAAGAAGAATTTTGTTGAGAGGAGGCTATAGCGTCATAAAAGACAATTAATACAGGAGGCTTGGATGATGAAGAAGAAGAAGAAAAAAGAAAGATGTGTAAGTTTTATATTATGGAAATGAAAGGCAAGGTATGCATGGCTTATCACAGCCATGGGGCAAGCCTGTACATTACAAATTTTAGCCAGTTTACATTACAAATTTTATTTTTCACGATTCATATTGCACGGATCTGGTTGTGTAGTAATTTACCATTGTGAAATTTTGTATAACCATAGAAAAGAAGGGCATAAATGTAAAATCTTATAAGCAACTCAAAAACAAACAAGTTCCCTTATCTTGTTTTCCGACCATAGAAGTTAATCCATTCATTTTCACATGTTTTCCAAAATGGCAAAATTTTGGACCCTCACACCCTACTTGAATTTTTCACAAAATGGTAGCCACAGCCTGCTCTTACCATTCATCCCTCCTACCTTCATCACGCAACTTCCACCACCACCAGCCACTAGTAACGACAGCAGTTTCGACTACAAAGAAGGGATTAACACATACGAAATACCGAAAAGGTGCCATAAAATGTGAACGAGAGTTTTCGGATTTCATTGGAGGTGATCTTTTAAAGCTTGACCTTGGAAAATGGCTAGACGACGTTGAAGAACACAAAGCCATTGCTATATATTCTCCTCATGAAGGAGGTTATGAGGGACGGTATCTTAACCGTCTTAGGTACCAAGGCTATAAGTTTTTGGACTTATCCGCCCGTGGTTTAGGTGATCCTGAGACTACATTAACCAAGCTACATCCAGTTTGTCCTGTGAGTTTTTGGATTTCGTCTCACTTGATATCGTTCATGTATTTCATTACTACTATTATATAAGATGTTTTTTCTTTTGTAACTTTTTATATGCAGCCTCATGTAGGCAAGCAGCCTATTGCAAGGTGGTATTTTCCTCCAGAGGTTGATTATCGCCTATCTTTGCTTCCTCCAGATGCTAAAGGTCTGGTGGTCTGGATCCTAGAAGCGAAGGTTTGAACACGAAACTGTGCTAATTTGAATAACTTCATATAAGTCCCACTTTGGACCAGTTTGTTTATGAATATCTTTCATCCCAAATATAGGTTGAACGGATAAAACTGATTCAATGCAGCACGATATAAGTTTTGTATGCACACAAGCAAGCAACAGCTTAGTCGTTTTTTATTCAAAAGCTACAGAATATCATTGTGAGAATCTACTAAAATGTTTGTGGACGCACCCAACCTGTCCTGACCCATTTTAACCCGCATACCCGTTGTAAATTTTAACCAGTTACAGAGTTAGAGGACATGTCCGACCCACCCATTATAACGCCTCTAATCTCAATTTGAGAGCAAACATATAAACATGACTATTACTTGTCTTTCATGTTTCAGGTTCTATCCAAAGCAGAACTGCAGTTTCTTGCACTGCTCCCAACCCTCCGACCTAAAGTTAGGGTGATTGCAGAGTGTGGTAACTGGTACGCTATTTTTGTATACGTTCTTTGCATACAACTTTTTTTTTTGGTAACCATGGTTTCCGACTTTTGGCCGAATAATCCACTGGGTTTGAACCCACCACCACACAGATTCAAACCGGGTAAAGGCCTCCCTTTTCAGTGATACTAGTCACAATGCTTTTACCACTAGGCCATCCCTAAGTGGTTTTCCATACACCTTTTGATAATGCAGTTTACAGTTCTGACTGTCTTTCAAGTTTTGTTCGATGATTCTCTAACAAAGTGTGGCAACACTTGCAGGAGAAAATTCGTATGGACGCCACTCAAAGACATTGCAGGACTGACTGCAAACGAAACTGCATGATATAACCTTTTACAAGAATCAAGAACCTAGCAAGAAAATGAATTTAGTAAGATAAACACAATCTGTATACACAGAAGGTTATGAACAAAAATCATAAAATTTCATAATGCAAATTATTCGTTCTTATTGCATGTATATATGTAAATCTAGCTTTTATATCCAATGCCTTCCATATTTGGATCTTATTTTTTTAAGACTCATCTAGGTATAAGGACATGCAATTAAAGCAGATTTGAGCTGATCAAATGGCAAAATAGCAGCTTAACAGGGTTTTACTTGTTTATTATAAGGGACAAGTAAATGAGAGCGGCCAATTAATCACACATTAATAATATATATATACAATTAATTATCCAGCATATTTGTTAAATATGCTAACATAGATATGATGTCCAGCAAACCCATTCCCCCTCTCTTCTTTACCAGCAAAATGTTGTTAATTTGCTACGTGAACATGTAGCTAAGCTACCCCATATCATTATTAATGTCAATGGTGATTAAACTAAAATGAAAAAGGTAATATATTTTGTAATTAAGTTCTCTACTTTGAGACGAAACTTGCACGGCTCATTTTCTTTGAGCATACATTGAAGGTTTCTTGGCTTTTAAAAGGAAACAAGGTAGTGTTAAGGTTTGAAGATATGTGAATTTTATTCCTAGCTAAATGTATCATATCATTTTATTTAGCTAGGAATAAAATGATACATTTACCTAGGAATAGATACACTCGCTAATTATGGTATTGGATAAGACAGCATTATCACTCGCTAATATCATTTTATTGCCACTTTATGTCAGCACCACCATCAGCCATAAATTTGGTTAGCATAAAGAAAGAAAATGGACAAAGAAGGAGGGGGGGGGGGGGGGGGGGGGGGGGGGGGGGATGTTTTATAAATACAAGCATAGACGGAACTTGGATAAATTTATTGGGAAGGCCGAGTGCTATATCAATTAATTTGAGAGGGCCAAAGTTGAATTTCCTTTAATCAAATATAAGTAAAACATCAAAGTTTTGGAAGGGCCGTGGCCCTCCTCGGTCTCCACTAAGGTCCGTCCATGAATACAAGCCATACCATACACTTCTAGATTTCAAGTTTTTTGGTGTGGAGTACATAAGCACCTTAACACTAGTTACAAATAACAAAACATTACGATGATGGGTAGCCAAATGGCATGTTCATGAAATGATTCAATTCCTAAAAAATAAAATAGGCTAATACTTCTTAAGCACGTAATGAAAATTGAACGAATTGATAGTTGTTGACTTTGATTCAATGTTGTTTGCTGTTCTTGAAAAAAGGAAGTGGGACTTTCTGGAGAGCCGCGATGATTTCATTGCCTAGCTTTTCACCATAAGCATCTACTAGATCTTCATTCTTCTCATACAACAGTGGTGCTGTCAGCAGTAGCACAAACACTGATCCAGTAGCAAGATTAGTTGTGAGTATTCGATAAAACAGTTTAGATATAAGTGCCAATTCGGACTGATTCTCTACTAACTGGGTCAATTTTTGTTTTGCGTTTTTATCTCAGACATGCCGTTGAAAAATGGATTGAAGAGAGGAACATATCAAATGGTCGAACAAGCTGAAAGTATAACAAAGTTTTTTTTTTCTTTTTTTTCTTTTTTTTTTTTTTCATGAGGGACAAGCCACCAAACTGTTTCTTTTTCCCTTGTAATATATAGCATTATTGTAATAATATTATTATAAATCAATCAGCACATATACTTTTTGTAAGAATTTATTTAGAACATATGTGAAAGAATCTAAAAGTCAACCCAACCAAGCCTTGCCCTTTTCGACCCGTACGAAAAGGAAACAACTATAACAACCCAACCTTGATTCTAAGTCTATTTAATAAATCTATAACAATATATGTGCATAGTGGAACAATTATATGTGGATGTGAATGAAGTTAACTCACAGATATACACAAGGGTCAAAAACTCAAACCAGCCACCAATGACTGAGACCACCCACAAGGTGAATATCACCTGCATACACATAAGTCGTTTTTGCAGTTAATTGTAAACAGTTCATGTTTATTACTACTACATTTAAGTAAGTGATAAAGCATTAGTGAGAAGATACATACACTCATAAATCTCTTTAAGTCTTTCCCTGAGGTCATTTCCCTCAAGAATAGGCATGCCTGATTTATCTGATCTTTTAGAAGCAGAGCAATACAATCACACATTTCTTGCGACAATCTAACATCCGGGAATTTCGGGGGAGACCTATAAAAATAAACAAATCATATGTTCATTTTACAAGATTAAGTTGCCTCATAATTTACTGTTATCATATAATAACTTAATTTTACAGTTGGTGGTGCTTTGGATCTTCTAAGGTCGATCCTTTATAAGTAAATAATTATAAAAAAAAAAAAAAAAAAAAAAAAAAAAAAAAAAAAAAAAAAAAAAAGGTTATATGCTTGACGCTTCATTTGCATTGGCTTCAATAGAATATCGTACCATTTTCTTATCTCCATTAACTACAATTTCCATCTCAAAAGTGTTTAAAAGACATGAAATGAGGTAATAGTTGCTTGTATGTATGCTTTTTGGTGGTGAAATGAGATCAAGGTTGGCATACTTTACCATACGTTAGTTTATGCAACATAACTTCTTCGTCTTGTTTTTTTGTAGGATAATAGTTTGATGCAACATTCTTATATGCTGATTGCAGCATTACATATATTACCATCATTTTCACTCTTAATGTTTTACCGAAAAATTCTAAGTATGCCGTATTATAATCGAGATCATGGAACTTCACGTGGTACAATTTTTCTAATGGATGAATGAAACCACAGAAACCAGAGGTAATTAAGAAACTTACTTGTTAACAAAGGAGGACAGATTGGACCACAGGAACAATACCGCAAGAGTAAGTATTAAACAGTGACACAAAAAAGGAAGAAGATGGTAGCCTATCCGCTCAAATAGAAGCCATATGACAGTTGCAGAAACAATGATGGCCCCAGACATTTGCTTTTGTCGCCATAATAAAATATCAGCAGCTGAAAATAGATGCTTAACCATATTAATATCAGAATCAATCAAACGCATTAGCGGCATCTGATAATACAATTGGCTGCCCCCTTGGTTGAGCTCTACATGAAAAGATACAGTTCTATACTATGTTTGTTTATAGCATTTTTCTTCTTTCAAATTTATTTTGAGTTGCGGCTTACAAATATGATGCAGACACGGCCACCTTACATCCGGCTTGCACCTTTATTCGTTTCCGTCATCTAATCTTATCATTTTATCATTCCAATTGATGGAGAATGAGGTAAATTTGTGTAAACAAAATCTAACATGCATGCATACAAGAGGAAGCATTTATTTTCAGATTGTGACATTAAAAAGATACCATGGTGGATCCTTTTGCATATGTGAGGTTAAGTGGAGATGGTACAACAAAACATAAATAGGACAATCAGATTAACAATTTAACCAGTGAAATCTTTATCGCTGTTCCAATGAAGCATGTATGACACATTTGTAATTTCCTGATAGCATCTTTTTAAACCAGTAAAAAAAATAACATTAAACGCTATATATAATTCAATAAACAACTCATAAAATCGAAGAATTGAGGTCAATCGTGTAATAAAAAACAAGCATTTTCACCTTCATTTATGAAAATTGTATATTTGTGTGAGATTATAAAATATGCAATGGTGATTCATTCTCAATATATGAGATGAAACAACCATAGTATACCACAAAATGCAAACCACGCCTAACTATCAATTTGGATCGGATATCATTTTATGCCACTTACAACCAAGATCTTTTTACCTTAGGAAAATCCCTCAAAGCATTAAAAGGACATGCATAGATAACCAAGAGGTGATGTACTGATTATTATAAGATCGAAAACCCTATACAAACCATACACAGCAGGAGCCTTAACACACACATTTTGTCATCAACAACAAAATAATCTTATCAGCATGCAATAGAATCAAATCATGTTTAGTTATTCACAAACTCTTTAGATCAGGGATTAATAGGCTTACTTTTTCCAGATCCTAGAGCCGCATGAAGAGGTTTCTGACGACCAAAAAGATGACGCTTTCCGGAAACAGATTGTTTCTCCTCAATAACTTTTGTCTCTTCTTCAACCTTCTTCTCCGTCGCCGCCATTATATTACCTTCGACGGCCGGATCTAACACATTTCCATATATTAAAATTAATATATGAACACTGTAATGTGCTATCTGTTTATAAATATTGCAAATTCATAAATAACATAACAAAAAGACGAGCTACAAGAAATTTTTCTTACGATCTTTTCAATTCAGAATTTGGTGAAGGGTTTCTGATTATTGACCGTTTTCGCAGGTACACAAAAAATTGCTAGAATTGAACAGAGAGCAAAATGAGGTACTTACACCATTATAATAATACGATGCATGTAGACCATAAATGTAACCGATTATTATGGAGTAAAATTGTCCCCTGATTGTTAGGTTTATGCTTTGCTACTTGAAGCACCTAAACATAACTATTTAGACAATAAATCAATCTCTCCTTATCACGACTTGAACTCACAACCATTTGATTCGAGAATATTCTCGTGCCACTCAAAACACAAGCCCTTTGGTTGAAGCGCCAAGGCATTAATTTAAAACATTATAGGCCAACACAAAAGCATATTTTATATATGAACACTTAGTAAGTTAAGTAGAAATATGTTATCCTGTTAGATGATACGACTTGAACTTTTAACCATTTGGATTTTTTATTTTTTTAAGCTAAGTAAAAACCATTTGGTTGAGGCCCATTCTTACACAATGTGTTACCGTTCGGCCTCAAGGTCATTGACTTTAATACGAAACAATTGTTGTGTGGCCATGTTTTGACATTAAGTTTTATTTTTCGCTCCTGATTTATTTCGGGTATGGACCAAAAAACCACATTTGTTGCATTAAACTATAGAATAATTGGCCACTTATAGAGATGACTTTTGGTCCATTAGAGCAAGAGGTGTGGTGATGAGCATTCACCTCTTCATTTGGGGCCTACGGTGCCACATCACCCCAACACCTCTTCATAACTAACCCCTCCTCACTCACAACTAACCTCAACTTACTCATTTGAGGCCCACCACTTACATCTTTATTTTATTTACACTCAAAAAAAAAAAAAAAAAGTTCAAAATATGTCAGCTTCTTGCTTCGTCGTGCAGACGAGCAAAACCAACATGAGGAGGGCATGATGATGTGGTGATGAGCTTTGATGAAGTCCACGTTGGAGTGGCGAAGGGTTGTGGCGAGCCACACCTTTTGCTCTTATAATTAATGTAGGTATAGTCACCACCGCAAAATTGACCTTTTAGATCCGTTCTAGAGGTATCTGGTACACTAAGATTATACTGCCAATAAATATATGCTAGAGTAAACTACACCGTTCGTACTTGTGGTTTGCGTTGACTATAGCCTGTGGTCCTTTGACCAAGAAAATTGTACCGTTTATCCTTAACTCAGAAAGTTATGCACCATTAGTCCCTCTCTCTAACGGGGTGGAATAACACTCGTTAACTTGTTTGCTTATGAGGGTATATGTAGAACCTTGTAAAAATTTCTTGTAATTATATCGTTAATAAATAAATAATCTTTCGTTACCGTACTAATTCCCATTTTCTCATAAAATTTTGAAATTTTTCTTATTATATTATTTTGTCGTTATCACAAAATAATATAATTCACGAAATGACGGAACCAATCCTCGACACGTTACTCGAAACCTAAAACATTTCATTTAATCCTAATTACATTTCCTAATCTTAATTAAATTTCCTAATTACAATTATATACCAAACGGACCCTTAATCATTTTTTCAGCCCAACACCTCGTACACTATTCATAAGCCCAGTTTCCAAGCCCAACTTCCAAATCTTAATATTTCAATTGTTCGACTAGCTTCAAGCCTCCAAAACGCCTCGCGTATTCACAATTCTTACACACGACACATATATATTTTTACACCACCTCGTTTACTACCTAGCCAACTATTAGTGTGTCGAGTGTCATGTTCATAGGACGACATTTGATACGTTTTTAAGTGGCGAAGTGTTTGACAAAAATCCAATTAAATCGATTCACAATAAACTCAAATCTTAACCGTTTTGATTCCCGTTTGTTCCTACGTGTTCCTAATAATATTTCTAACATGTTTTCATGTTTAAATGTCATCCATGATCAGCTATATTCAAGTTGTACAAGATTAATCAATTCGTGTATAAAATAAATAGGTGGTCGACATGTTCATGAATCACCAAGGACACCTCCCTTATTTCATGCACTCTCAAACTAATATTATATGTTATAATATCATCCTACAACCTATGTTTACTGACAATGCATAGTACTTGTGGTTTCTTTGAAATATTTACACTTACGTGTAATAAAATGAGACCATATATACTACATATGCATGCATCCGTTCTTTCAATTATCATACACTTTCCAAACTATCTTTCTTTCTAAAAACTATCTCATAAAAGCCAGAAGTTGATTTCAATATCGTTTGGACGCAAGAAAGGGTAATCGACTTTAATATATTCGTATATTACTTGGGTTATAGTCGAATTTGATCGTATCTTGTGTTTCATTCATCCACTCTCGACTCTCTACCACCCTAGTGGTGTTGTAAGTTGTTTCAAACTCATTTCCATCTATTTCACACGTTACAATTATTTCATGCATCATATATATATATATATATATATATATATATATATATATATATATATATATATATATATATATATATATATATATATATATATCGATCGTATATTAGTTTTACATATTATTTCACGTACATATTGTCATATAGTACACGACTTGTGACTAGCCTCTATCTTGGAAGGCCTAGGAGTCACGACACACACATATTTCACGTTAAATTCAAGTTACATGCATCAAATGAACATATTTTGAACCATGCTCAAACGTATGAAAACTATATATATAAACACTTAGAAATATTTCTAACTTTTTCACATATATATAACGTCCCTTACATGCTACAAAACGCTCGTATATCTTTAAATATCACGTAACAAGCATATCATATTTTTACACGACTTAATAGACCTCCTAGCTAGCAAACAATTTTGTATATATAATTTGTGAAAATAACTTGATCTCGACACAAAATTTTCATCAAAGTAAATCATTACCGATCACCTTTAAAAACTTATTATTTTACCGATTGGGCTTTAAAGCCCAATAAGCTAAAAATAAGCTCTTATTATAAGCTAGCTTATCTAAATATTTTGATATGAAAATAGAACAAGAAAAATGATATTTTTGATGAGCCCAACTCGTCTCACGAAGTACGGATTTTAAAACGTTAACGGGCCTTGAATTTGACTCGTTAAAGGCCCATAAGTTCAAAAACAAGCTTTTAATCAAATAAGCAGTTAAAATAAGCTTATTATTAACTTAATAAGCCACGGAAAATTTTATATAATTTTTATAATCATTTTTGTAACTTTGGACTAAAAATGTAACGCGACGACACCTAGAAGGACTAAAATTGTAAATATTGAAAAGTAAGGACTAAAACTGTAAATTCAGAACCATAAGGGTAAAAATTGATAAAAGTTAATATTCTAAGCCTAAGTTTGATTATTGAACAATTAGAGGACTATAATTGTAATTTATTTATAAAAAGGACTAAAGGTGTAACGCAAACATCGTTTGAATAAAAATGGTAAAATTAGAAAGGGACAAGGACTAAACATATTCTATTTAATATTCTTATTTATTTTCTATTTTCGTAAATTTATTTCGTATTCCAGTTAAACTTTCATTTTAGTTATATATATATATATATATATATATATATATATATATATATATATATATATATATATATATATATATATATATATATATATATATATATATATATATATATATATATATATATATAATTTAACGTAACGTTAATAATATATATAACGATATCACAAAAATTAATATTTTTACTTACGATTCAAAAGGTAAAACTTCGATGGATAATTTAAATAACATATTTTGTCATATCATGCATATCATAAGAATTATACTGCACATCATCTATTCGTCATAACGAATAATTATTATTCGTTATTCGTTCATATTTACCAAATAGTATTTTGTCAAGTTCTCAGACAAATCTATTTATCAGGTTATATTTCGAAGCCGTTATCATAAATTCGTCCGACTTTATTTTCTTCATTTCATTATTAATCAAGGTGAGTCATAGCCTCACATTTACTTATTTTCACACTCCGTGAGGGGGATACATGTTATAAACAGATCACAAGTAATTTTATGTATGCTTCCTGACTTGATATATGCCTAAGTTACCTATTGCCAAAAGACCCTTGATCATGAGCCATTAATCACTGTTATGTGAATATAATGAATAGATCTATTTAAGGTTTGACAGCCTATCCCATTAATACTTGACGGAATGCCATTATGCATGTGGTTAGTCGTATTAGTCGTGATAAATTATATTTGAGTAAAAATAGGAATTGGCAAATCACCTATTACACGAGGGCAAAATTATCATTAATTTGATAACACCTCCGTTTTTACGGTATTTGTTAACGTTTTGCGTGTCATGAGACTTAGAGCAATATATATACTGCAATATCAATTTTTAACTGATTGTATTTCCAATACAATCTTACTTGTGTATCAAAATGATTACTAAATTCAAACTCTATGATATCACTCAACATTTTTGTTGACTTTTAAACATGTATCTCAGGTATTTAGCAGGGGAAGCAAGCATGGAACGGGCGGAAAACTTCAAAACTTATCTACTTTATTTAAATAATGGTGTAAAATAAAAGATGTTTAATTCAGTTTAAAACATCAAGACTTTTGTTATAATACTCTGATACTGACCTCTTGTATTTGAAATTTTATTAATGAACTTATATTTTAAAACGTCTCTTTCGAGTCGTTTTCTATCATTATGACTTCGATCCTCACCGTAACACCCTAATTACTATTCCGCTGCCACATTTCAAATTAGGGGGTGTTACAGATTGGCATCAGAGACATAGTTATAGAGAACCAAATATTTTCAAACATTGAACTATAACCACACTTTCAAATAAATTAAATTTACACCATATTATTTTTCGCCCGCCGTGCCTGCTTGCTACCATACTTCGTATGTTAATCATTAAGCTTATGATACTTTAATCTTGGTATATTAGAATTTTACATTCTTTGACGATAATAAATTCTTATTCTGCACTATTTACGAATCATTACAGTATTATTTCAATATGAGTATATCAAACTCCGACTCTGAGATTTCCGTCGCATCTGTTACTTTGCCTGTTTTTCGTTCTACCTTAGTACCTGACGTTGTTTCCCAAGAAACAGAACCATTCGAGCAAGACGAAATTGTAACAACGCCTAAAAATCCCGATGTTTTGGTTTTACCAACACATATACCATTACCACATCATAAATTTGATTCATATGCACCCGATCACCTATTCGATCTTTTTAGCCAGACTTATCCATATACTTTTCACCATAGAGAACAAATTCCTGAAGAAGATATACCCACATCCAGCAGACTTCGTATTTCCGATTCTACTCATCCACTTTCACCATCATTACCATATCCTCCTGGTTTTACTCCCCCAGCTCATATCAATGAAACTGGCGAGAGTGCTAGGATGGAAATTACCCCTACTCTTTCACCTTCTATAGTAGTGACGCGTTTGGAGCATCACGAAGAACAGATAGACTCACTTCTTCAGATGATTGATTATTCATCATTTGACCATTCGGATACTATCCACAATACCTTACATAACCTTATAGCCAATAGGATAGAGTTGCAGCAGGGTTTAGCTCAGATACATTCAGATATCTCTGAGACACGCTCTTTCGCGATATCATTGCGAAGAGAGGGACAGAACCATACTTGGGAAGCCCAGCTAGCACACCGAAGAGCAGATACATTGGAAAACCTAGTAGGAGATATGCAGATTCAACACCACCAAGATGCAAGATCTCCGAACTCAGATTTTAGAGATGGGAGGACATGTGGACGTACCTAACCATTAGAGGCAGTGTCACACCCCGCCACGGCGGAAACGCGCGGGTGTAACTTCATGGATATCATCACAACACATGGTGTCTATATAGAGAATAACTACATGCATGAAGTAGAGCAAGTACAGACACGAAGTGTCGTAACAATACCCCAAAACAACATAATCAAAACATAATCCAAAACAATCCAAAATCCAAGCATAGACGATAAACCACTCCCAATGCAACTAGGGTCTCGTATAATCTCATCCTTCTATCTAATCCTTAGAAAGCTCACCTGAAAATGATGCTTAAAATGTCAACATTACGTTGGTGAGATTCATAGGTTTAAGACTCAAACACACTAGGCAACCAAAATCACTGTGATTACAAAATATAGCTGGACAATTAAATTACAGTTATCATATAGCTACATGTATTTGCAAGTCAATAATCACACACAAAGGCAACAACAGGACGGCTCGTGTCCTCCGACCCCACAATGATTACAACAGGACGGCTCGTGTCCTCCGACCCCACAATGATTACATCAGGACGGCTCGTGTCCCCCGACCCCACAATGATTACATCAGGACGGCTCGTGTCCCCCGACCCCAATAAACATCAATTAGGTCGCATGCGCGAGCAACATGATAAGCATCCTCCTAATCGAATCACATATATCCACACAAGCAAATAATCACACATAGCATACATACGATAACATTTTAAGTCCAAGCTCTTTTGACACACACATAATCACAGTAACTCAAATATTTAAGACAAGCATCATTCCCATCCCAAGTTTAAAACAAAGTAAAAATATGAGACTATGAACTCACCTTAAACTCCGCAGCTTTCACAAAAACAACTCACAATCTATAGCACACAAAAATAATCCACATTACACAAGGTCAAGCTAAAAGCTACAACCCATGTAATACACATATGATGGATTTCTAAGACTCATATGACTCACCATGGATCTCCTAGACACCACACTAACCACTACCATAACTTAATACTCACTAAATCCCTTGCACTCTTAAAATCAGAAAATGCAGAATTTTTTGGTACCTTTGCCCACATAAAATCACGACAAATAAAGCTCAACAACTCACACAAAAAATTCACCATGGTATCTCATAAGCATAGAAGCTAATCCCAGAAGGCCATGGACCAATAACACACACAAATACTCATAAGAAATTCAAACTAGTCAACTACTCAAATTCGGATCTGAACGCACACCAAAAAGTTTTGATTTTAAATAAATACTTCCACAAGTTTTTATCGCGAATCCGTTTCGTGGTAGTCTAATATAACCTAATACTTAACTATTCCAGAAGGCCTAGTCAAAATACCACTTTTACAACCACATGACACCCTCAAACTTTTACCCAAAATCTGTCCCGGTTTGACAGCTTTGACACCTTAACAAAGAAAAATCAAAAGACCAACTTCCCGACCTTGAAATCGATCGTGGCTGGACTTTTTGGAAAGCTCTTTCATTATAATTCAATTTAGACCAAGAATTCGTGACCTAACTCATAACCATCTGTTATTTACACTCACATCTTTACAGCTATAATTTTCTGTCCAAACCCTAACTCAATAACTAGCATGTTTTACGCTCAATTCTCTTCACCAATCATCGTAATATCTTCATTAATTGATCCCAACATGTTTTAATTAATTAATTTACAGAAGTTTACAAACCCTAGATCCATCATAATTAATATTACATGAATTAGATTAATTAATCAAACAATTGAACATAGGGTTTAAAGATTTTACCTTGATTCTTGATTTTTAGCTTCAAAACTATAAACCCTAATATTTCCTCCTTCTCCTCTCCCTTGATCGACTCAAAATATGCAGGAAAAGAGGGGTATGGGTCGTTCATGGGGTTATATGGGTTGGGGGTTGGGCTTGTTTGAGTTGGACTAGGATTCCTTATTGCTAGGAATTGTATTTGGGCTCAAATTTGGTTCCTTTTTCCCCATTTAACCCTTATGGCCAATTTTTCTTATACATAATATATTATTTTATATTTTTTTTTTATTAAATTTATTTATTACACTCTAAACCTCATACTTTTCATATTTTATAAATATCCGTACCTAATCCTAGCGTCTTACGCGATAAACCTCAGTTTTTACGACCAACCGGAAAACATCATTTTCACAACAAAGTTTCCAAAAATAGAATTTCACACTCTTTTTGAAATATAACTCATAAAAACAAACTCCTCGTAACTTGCTAACACTCAAATACTTGAACGAAGACTCGTTACGCAAAATCACAAAAACACCAAAACTACATAAGTCATTTCTACACCACAATGGTGATCAAAATGAACTTTCCCAAATTTCAAACTTTCCAAATCACTATAATAACCATTTACGCAAAGGGATTTAGTGCTAGAACTCACCTATATCACTCATATATCACTTCAAACACCTAATACACACCAAACAAACGTCAACCGAGTCAAGACTATCAGTCAAACTGACCTGCTAAAACCACGGTTGTTACATCATCCCCCACTTAGGGAAATCGCGTCCCGAGATTTCAACTACTATAGTCACCACTCACAACAGCAAAAGGAAATTTATGGATTTTTAAGCGACTAAATACCACACCATAAAATCACAGAGAAAGAATCACAAAAATGTGAACCGACTAAATACTCGAATTCACACGATAGAAAACATCCCGTCACTCCAACGATACACGCAAATAGATACACTCCCCGATCAATAACACCAACAATCCAAACAACTTCTCACAGGTAGGTACGATACCCCCGAACCAAATGAAAAGCCAAATGGTAACCGCAAGACGCACTCACAAATGACAGATATCCATAAAACAAACATTTATGAATACCCCGCATCTAACTTCCACGATCTAAAATCCAACTACAAACGATCTACTTCACCAACCACATCAGCAAACAAATTTGGGTACTTAAATTTCATCTGATCCTCACGTTCCCAAGTAAACTTAGGACCACGCTTAGAATCCCACCATACCTTTAACAACGCTATCTCACCACACTTCAAACCCTTAACATCTCGATCCATAATCTCAACAGGTTTCTCGACAAAACGAAGAGTCTTGTCAACCTTACATTCATCTAATGGCACATGCAGACTAGCATCCGCCAACCACTTCTTTCCATTAGATACGTGAAACGTATCATGCACTCTACTTCACTCCTCAGGCAAATTCAACCGATCTGTCTCAAATCCAATCCTTTCCGTAAATCTCAAACGGTCTTACGTATCTCAGTGCTAGCTTGCCTTTCTTACTGAAACGCACCACACCCTTCCAAGGAGATACTTTTAACCTCACAATATCACCAACACCAGACTCCAAGGGTTTACGACAATAATCAGCATAACTCTTTTGGCGATCTCTTTCTACCTTAAATCTTTCCTTAGTCAGAAAACCTTACTCGTAGTCTCTCGTTCTAGTTTAGGACCAATTAGTTGGCTTGTTCCAACCCTTGCCCACAGAACATGTGACCTACATTACCTTCCATACAACTTTTCACACGACACACACTCAATACTAGAATGATAATTGTTGATATAGGAGAACTCAGCTAAAGATAAATGTATACCCCGGCTTTCTCCAAAATCAAACACACCCATGCTCTCAGCTCACCATCCATCTCCTGATTTGTACACTCACTTAGTTCACTCATTTAAGAACGATAAGTCATACTCATCTTCATACGCTATCTCAAGGCTCCATAAAACATTTACCACATTCGCGGAGTAAGTATTTCATCTTGATATAAGCTGATTGTCGCGACACCCCACGTCTCTCTACCAACTCATCAAATGAAATGTCTCACCAATTCCTTCTCAACAAAATCTCCAAGTATCTCTAACCGCTGCAACACCATAATAATCGTTGACATCAACACTCACCTTCAAGCGTATCAATCACTTGCTAAGGTAATAATACGTCTTATCCATTATCGGATGTATCTTATACCTTGCATGATTGATGTCCTTAAGCTTCCTCTCCATGAAATCATTAGCGGGTCTGCAAAGTACAATCGTCCAACTTCATTCTTTTCCATTTACTAGTCTAAACCAAGTAATCATTCTTCTTACATGTTCTCATCCTTGAACCTCTCTCTCTAGGGTGTCAATATCATCCTCTTAACCCCGAACTGAATTATCATAATCATTGCTCACAAACATCCAAGTTTCACTCGTTCACTCCTGCTCAGCGCTCTTAACACGATGTCTACCCTTCTTTTACGGTGGCGAAGGACAATCGTAGTCACTGAGAAGTTCCACACCCAACTTCTCTTCAACATATATTAACTTCTTGTCAAATATATGCTAAAGATTCTTATGATCCGTGTAGATAACACTTCCTGTTCCATACAAATCTCATCTCCAAGTTCTCTTTCCCAACCTTAAACCATGTATCACACAGTTCCTCTTACGGATTGATGAGTGCTCAAACACTCATCATTTTTGTCGTATTTAAACGGCCAAAACATCTGAAAATGCTCAGAAATGCATCAAAATACTAAAAATATCCCAGGGATTGTATTTTATACGTTTCAGATGCAAAATGAGCAAAAACAATGAAAAACGAACAAAGTTTACACAATTGGCAGTTTTAGTCCCCCGACATTCAAAAATTTACAAAACTAGTCCCTACGCATTAGTTTTGAAAGAAAAGTCAACCTAAAGCATTTAAAAGTCAAATATTATTAGAATTGATCCTTAGGTAAAAACTTTGGAAAATTACACTTTTGGACCCTGCAGTTTGGGAAATTGACAAAATCAGTCCCTGGGGAATTTTAAAATGGAAAATACATTTTGTGACCCTCATCTTTTGGGAATGTAACAAATGTGATCCTTGGAATATTTTGGAAGCTTGGCAAGTTTGGCCCCTCAAAATCTGAAAATGACACTTTTGGTCCTTGATGTTTATTAGTTAAAAACCATACGGACCCTTTGTATTTTTGTAAACCAAACCATTATCCCAAACCAATCCAATACCCCAGCCCAAATACCTCCCCAGCCCACCCATCCATTTTTATTAATAAAACAGTCGGGTCAAGGCATAGTCAACCCCTTCCACCCCCATTTTGCCGCCATAACCAGACACCTAAGCCCCCAAACACCCTCTGCAAACCCCAACAAGTTTGTCCCCCTGCCTTCCCCTCCTCCTCTCCAACCAGCCACCCTATCCCACTCACCTCCCAAAGTCAACCCCCAAAACCTAATTATTACAACTCCCCACCATCTTATAACACCAACTATCCTAGGTCTGCTGAGTGAAGAAGCAGTCAAATCAAATGCTAGGAGATGTCTTCCAGGGAACAAAAGCAATACAAAAGCAAGGGACAAAGTGGAAAAGAAGAAAAAGTCGCCTGGTTCAATGTTTTTTCCTCTTTATGTATCTTTTTAGTATTTAAGTATTTCATTTGTAAGCCATGGAGGCTAAGTAGAAAAGTAGTTAGTCAAGTAGTAGTTTTCATTTTTATGTAATTTTCATTTCAGCAATCAATGTAATATGTAATCTTTTTTAATCAATGCAAGCATTTTCAGTTCTAAAAATTCCAAGTTGTTATTTGTAATCTCAGAATTTATTCTAAATCCTCTTAAAACTTGTTCTTAGTTTGAGTTTATTGTAGTCTTAGTCTTTCAAATCCTCAAATTAGCTCTCAGTACCTAAAAAGAAAACAAACTCAGAAAAGAAAAAAAATATATACAAGGAAGAAGAGGATATTGGATTGCTGGTTCAGAAAAGAGTAGCAAGGAAGTGGAATGGTTTAGAGCCTTGGGGGCATATAGGTTATGGTCTTGTAATATCAGTTCTGGTTCTTGGTTGTCTGATATGCTTGGAAGCCAAGTAAGGCTTTAATCTTTTATTTTTTCACAAATTACATTAGTCAATAACTGGTAGTATTTGTTGTTTATTCCTGCTGATTTAGATTCATATAAGTTAAATATAAGATTAGTTGATTAAGTTTGAGTGTTAACTGGTGCATTTCCTTTGAAATTTCATGAAAACAGTAGGCTTAGGGGTGTTTGGAATAAGTCCTTAGGCATATTGGTTGTTGTTCATTTGGTCTAAACTTGTGTAGGTTAAGTTATTGGAGTAGTATTTAGTTTATTGCAGCATAGCACTTGGTCACTTTACATCAAAAAGTCAAAGTCTCATCAAATTTATCATGACAGTCCAACTGTTATGACTTTTGAAGATCCAAACTTTTAAATCAGCTTAAAACTAGTTTAGGTAGAAAAATTAAGTCTCAATTAGGTCTTAGGTAACTTAGATTAGTAGTACAAATCTTTGGAATTTCACTAAAGTCAACTGAGTTGTTAATTGGAAAAGTAAAAAATTCAAATTGGTCAGAAAATCCGATTTTGGTGAGATTTTTATAGAATTTTGTGGGTGGAATTAACCTCTGAAAATTGTTGTGCTTAAACTCTACCACCTAGACTAGCAAATCCTTTAGTTTTTAGATTTTTAGAAAATTTTTTGAAGCTTGTGCAAGTCTGTGTTTGGGACTGCAGGGCAAGAAACATACCCTGAGCACCCAGTGACCCATTTTTCAATTTAATCTCACATGTTCATATCTTGGCAATCTTTACTGATTTTGGGTGATTAAGGTAACATGTTAGGGTGACTTGGATGATTGAAGTTTGTTTTGCACTTAGGATCTTATTTGCTAGCTTAATTTTGCACACCAAAGTACCCTTTTTTTGCCTAGTAATGCTGATGCATCAGCATACACCTAAGGGTGTTGATTTCTTTGAATTAGTTTGATCCAGTGTGGATTTGAGGTTGTTTGTAGTTGTAAAGTATTTCTTAAGTTTGTGTTTGTCCTAATTTGCTCTAGGAATCTGCCCTAATACTTGTTTGATCCACTGCTTATCTCAGACTTTACCTTGAACCTTGCCCACTGTCCCAACTTCCAAGCTCCCCACCTAGCTCATATCTTGGGCTTAGCCTTTGAGCTTAGGTGTTTTGGACAGCCCTCCTAGCAGACTTCTAGGTTCTACCTTGGTTTTGGACCCTGAAACATCCTTGGTGGGTCCCACTTGGTCTGAAAGTTGGCCAATTGGCCTGGTTAATCCCCAGAATTGAACTCAAGTGCTTATTTACTTATTATAGCTTAACTAGTGCATTCCTTTCTTTGTTCATGCTCATTTCTTGCCTCCTTAATAATGTTGTAGTTTATTTGTTCATGGTTCTAGGCTTGTAGCTTGTGTAATAGCTTTTTAGACTTCAAAATTCATAATAAGCTTGGCTGTTAAGCTTATTCACTTGCATACTGCTGATTTTCCATTTCCATAACAAGTCTCTTTACAAAAGTTGTTTAATATCAGTATATTAATAGTTGTGAAAAGAAAAAAATAGAAAAAGACAAAAAAAAAATTAGAAGTGATAGCTTCTATTTAAGCCACTTTGGCTTATTTTCTGCTTATTTATAAGCAAAAGCTATTGTTAAATTTTTTTTAGGCATCTGATATCATAATAGATTTTTAGGAATTTTTTTAGATTTTTCTGTAATCATTTAGAATTTTTTATAATTTAGTTTAATTTAAATCAATTAAATACTTAGTTTTTAATTATTAGTAATTAATTAAAAAGTAGGAAAAATAGTTTTTCTGTTTCAAAATTAGTTTTATATTATTTTAGATTTTTCTAAATTTTATTTTCATTTTTCTAGTTAATTTTCATAATTAATTGTAATTTAGGATATATTAGTTAATTAAAAAGTAATTAATAATTAGTAATTAATTAATAGTAATTAATTAAATAGTGTAAAAATTATTTTTCTTTTTCTAAAAATTTTCTTAAGTCATTAGGATTGTAAAAATATAAATTTCACGTTCGTAGGACTTTGTTTACTCCCGTTTCACTTTTTATTTTGCGCGTTCGCGTTATTTTTAACTCAAACGCGCGTTTTTAGGTTTACTTACGTTTCAAGGTAATCTGATCATCAGTAATTATTCCATTAGTGTTTCTAAGCATTCTCAATCATAATCTCGTAGTTTAATCAATCAAATCAAATTTCTGATCCTCCTGTTAAATCACCCGATCACTTTAAAACGTTTTTGAATACAATTGCTTACCTCGCTGGGACATAACGACCCGGGAATACCCTGTACTCCTTGGTTAGTTGGTTTTTGACGTTTGACTTGGTTGACCATCACCTGGGAAACTTAGTTGACCGTTCGGAACCGATCACGGATCTTCCACCTCCGCGATGTCTACGCAATCTATAGAAAGATAGAAATGAATCATTAATAGTACCTGCCAATCCTAAGGACAATCATCTCTCAGATGGTGTCTTAGGTACTTTCCACGCTTCACTACTTTTATCTTACTAGTGTCCACGAACACTCGCTATCATTGACCACCTTCCTGAAGAACGTACATCTTAAAGCCAAACCTCTCACTCGAACAACTTGGCAAACACCCTCTTCCTCTTCAACGAACAAATTGATAATCGAAACGACAATCTATCCTAAGTAAACGACGCGAACCATGAAACCGGTCGAACTAAAACGTATGTTAACGAACTTAAAAGGGGTACGAATTACCGACTAACGAAGTAACGAACATCAAAATCAAAGCTAGAAAACACAATAAGAAAATTTTCTCCCAATAAAAGTAGACACGGATAAAATGCTCATGAAAACCCATACAAAGAAAATATAAAATACACGTACCCATAAAACATCCACAAACGTACCTCAATGAAAGAAACACTCGATGAACTAAATACATAACAAGTTTGGTAAATGAGAACCATAGACAGTTCTTATTCCCGTACTAAACCTTCCCAAAAAAAAACAAATGAACACCATTTTTTTTTGCAAGACATATTTTAAACTTATACATTTTTATAAAATATATATATAAACCATTTTATGTAAGACATCAACATAACCATTTTTTTTTCACACTTCCATTTTACCATATAAATAATAGTTTCCAACAAATGACCTTGAAATACCCAAAACGAATTTTAAAATACCATAAGGACTTTAACACAACCCCTTTATTAGATGCGAAAATGAAACACAGAAGAATCACATAATCAAAATAATCATCAAACGAATATCATACCAGTGAACACTCACGCGAATACATTGCAAACCAAACGATGAACTTAAAGACTCATTCGTACACCGATCAAACCAAAATCATAGAAAACACCGTTACTAACGGGTCACAAAATTCAATTGGTGTGTGTAAATGAGGGATTAAATATCCACACCAACTCGTCACGAACCAACAATACTTGAAGAATAGTATAACATTCATCCGAGGAATGAATGTATGGAATAACCAAAGAAACGAACCAGTATCCAACAAAAACGAATTCGATTCCCAACACCTATCACGACTTCAAATAGAAAGAATATGGCATCTGTACCATCATGGTACGAATAGGAATGCCAACCAAAGAATTAGGTATACAAACGAAGCGTCTAGCAAACGAATCAACTTAAATACCACAACATAAGTACCCACCGATATTTGAGGTATCAACATATAATAGGTAGGATGGAATCTTACCACCTACACACCCCAACATATAACGACTGCCCAAACGGTTAAGAGAATACTTCTCTAACCATACAGCCATCACCAACATGATATCACATACCATCTACCACAACATATAACAACAAACATCAATCAATGTAATAATGGTCACAAGTCCACATGTGTAATACCCTTATAATTATGTTCGCGACCATAGTTATAAGTCTATTCCACACGCATACTTACTTCCAAAACCACACATTTTAATGATAACGCACATATACCACATAGCACCTAATACACCATGCAATCCATGCTATCGTACTTGCAAGTCCACTTGTGTTGTGACGCATGTATAATTATGTTGGCCACCATAATTATCTATGCCCCCTTTCATAAGTGTACTCCCTCCTATGACAACACATCATGCAAACAATCACGCAACCAAAAACAAAAGACGTCGCAAACAATCATCTCACATGGAACAATTCCATCGATCACGTAAACTCTATAATCAAAATCACTTGGATAAGGTCGATCCAATATCCAAAAGTAATCACGCTTCAACATGGCTCCAGACGGCAAAAGACAATATACGAATTCCAAAACATAACACAAAACAAAAGACGTCGCATAATGGCTCAACTCCACTCTCGCACTTATCTCCCCACTCAGATCAATTCAACTTACTACTCACTGTGGACTCTAGATCCGAATCCACACCATTTCATCCTAACTCCCTTTCATCTTTACTCAACCAACCATTCATGTTTCCTACACGTTGAGGTAGTCGACAACATGCAAAACCATCTCCTTGTCCGAACATAGATACATGCTATCAGAAACTCAGATTTTGCGTTTAGTCTGCTTCATCCTACCACCTCTCTCGCATCCGATAGCGACAACGGTTGTCCAATGAAGCATCTTACGCGCGGAAGACGATATAATAAAGTCGATATATACAATACTACGTATATAGAATAGAATAGACGTCCGAAACTCAATAAAACATCTCATAAATATAGGAAAATAGACATATAAAATACTATACTTACACATAGGTCCTAAATGCAACTATATGAGGGACTCCTAGGTTATAGTCTAGGTCCAACCGCCTAATTCTCTATAACCAAGGCTCTGATACCAATCTGTCATACCCCGCCACGGCAGAAATGCGCGGGTGTAACTTCATGGATATCATCACAACACATGGTGTCTATATAGAGAATAACTACATGCATAAAGTAGAGCAAGTACAGACACGAAGTGTCGTAACAATACCCCAAAACAACATAATCAAAACATAATCCAAAATAATCCAAAATCCAAGCATAGACGATAAACCACTTCCAATGCAACTAGGGTCTCGTATAATTTCATCCTTCTATCTTATCCTTAGAAAGCTCACCTGAAAATGATGCTTAAAATGTCAACATTACGTTGGTGAGATTCATAGGTTTAAGACTCAAACACACTAGGCAACCAAAATAACTGTGATTACAAAATATAGCTGGACAATTAAATTACAGTTATCATATAGCTACATGTATTTGCAAGTTAATAATCACACACAAAGGCAACAACAGGACGGCTCGTGTCCTCCGACCCCACAATGATTACATCAGGACGGCTCGTGTCCCCCGACCCCAATAAACATCAATTAGGTCACATGCGCAAGCAACAGGATAAGCATCCTCCTAATCGAATCACATATATCCACACAAGCAAATAATGACACATAGCATACATACGATAACATTTTAAGTCCAAGCTCTTTTGACACACACATAATCACAATAACTCAAATATTTAAGACAAGCATCATTCCCATCCCAAGTTTAAAATAAAGTAAAAATATGGGACTATGAACTCACCTTAAACTCCGCAGCTTCCACAAAAACAATTCACAATCTATAGCACACAAAAATAATCCACAATACACAAGGTCAAGCTAAAAGCTACAACCCATGTAATACACATATGATGGATGTCTAAGACTCATATGACCCACCATGGATCTCCTAGACACCACACTAACCACTACCATAACTTAATACTCACTAAATCCCTTGCACTCTTAAAATCAGAAAACGCAGAATTTTTGGGTACCTTTGCCCACATAAAATCACGACAAATAAAGCTCAACAACTCACACCAAAAATTCACCATGGTCTCTCATGAGCATAGAAGCTAATCCCAGAAGGCCATGGACCAATAACACACACAAATACTCATAAGAAATTCAAACTTGTCAACTACTCAAATTCGGATCTGAACGCACACCAAAAAGTTTTGATTTTAAATAAATACTTTCACAAGTTTTTATCGCGAATCCTTTTTGTGGTAGTCTAATATAACCTAATACTTAACTATTCCAGAAGTCATAGTCAAAATACCACTTTTACAACCACATGACACCCTCATACTTTTACCCAAAATCTGTCCCGGTTTGACAGCTTTGACACCTTAACAAAGAAAAATCAAAAGACCAACTTTCCGACCTTGAAATCAATCATGGCTGGACTTTTTGGAAAGCTATTTCATTATACTTCAATTTAGACCAAAAATTCGTGACCTAACTCATCACCATCTGTTATTTACACTCACATCTTTACAGCTATAATTTTCTGTCCAAACCCTAACTCAATAACTAGCATGTTTTACGCTCAATTCTCTTCACCAATCATCATAATATCTTCATTAATTGATCCCAACATGTTTTAATTAATTAATTTACTGAAGTTTACAAACCCTAGATCCATCATATTTAATATTACATGAATTAGATTAATTAATCAAACAATTGAACATAGGGTTTAAAGATTTTACCTTGATTCTTGATTTTTAGCTTCAAAACTATAAACCCTAATTTTTTCTCCTTCTCCTCTCCCATGATCGACTCAAAATATGCAGGAAAAGAGGGGTATGGTTCGTTCATGGGGTTATATGGGTTGGGGGTTGGGCTTGTTTGAGTTGGACTAGGATTCCTTATTGCTAGGAATTGTATTTGGGCTCAAATTTGGTTCCTTTTTCCCCATTTAACCCTTATGGCCGATTTTTCTTATACATAAGATATTATTTTATATTTTTTTTATTAAATTTATTTATTACACTCCAAACCTCATACTTTTCATATTTTATAAATACCCGTACCTAATCCTAGCGTCTTACGCGATAAACCTCAGTTTTTACGACCAACCGAAAAATATCATTTTCACAACAAAGTTTCCAAAAATAGAATTTCACACTCTTTTTGAAATATAACTCATAAAAACAAACTCCTCGTAACTTGCTAACACTCAAATACTTGAACGAAGACTCGTTACGTAAAATCACAAAAACACCAAAACTACACAAGTCATTTCTACACCACAAAGGTGATCAAAATAAACTTTTCCAAATTTCAAACTTTCTAAATCACCATAATAACCATTTACGCAAAGGGATTTAGTGCTTAAACTCACCTATATCACTCATATATCACTTCAAACACCTGATACACACCAAACAAACGTCAACCGAGTCAAGACTATCAGTCAAACTGACCTGCTAAAACCACGGTTGTTACAGGCAGTTAGTATTTGTATTAGTAATAAGGCATCTAAGCCTGCCGCATTTGGCAATTAATAAAGAATCTTGTATCGTTTTGTTATGAAAACTCAACTGATCAAGTTATTAATGTCATGCTGTTGGTTGTGATATTACTATATACAAATGTTAATTTATGTTTATGGTTGTTCATGTGTATTAATAATGCATCTAACATATCGGAATAATTATGATTGTTGTATCGAAATAAAAACTACATATGGTACCCAATTATTGTTAGAACTCATAAATATTCATTTCCCTACTTCACAAGATCATTTAAACAAAATTATTGTTTAAATTCGAAAGCTATATTTTTGTATTATCAATAGAAAAATGGAGCATGCAAGTTGCGAAAATTCCAACCCAGAAGTGATCATGACACCTACTAAGGTTCAAAGGATGATTGCTGAGGGTATATCTGCAGCTCGTGAAGCTGATCGTTTGAATAACATCAATGGAGCAAACCATGAAGCTAATACATCTACTCCTCGTAAATGTACTTACAAGGACTTCATGACTTGCAAGCCAACTAATTTCAAAGGAATAGAAGGAGTTACTGAAATGGCCCATTGGTTTGAGCATACTGAGACAGTCTTCAAGAGAAGCGGTTGCTCTGAAGATAGCAAAGTTACATTTGCTACAGGAGCTCTTCAAGGAGAAGCACTATCGTGGTGGAATACCACCGCGAATGCTATGGGTCAGGATGAAGCTTTCAAACTCTCCTGGAATGAGTTGAAGAATAAAATGCTTAAGAAGTATTGTCCCAGGACAGAGATCAGAAAACTAGAGGATGAATTTCATCAGCTAGTAGTAAAGTACAATGATCTGAACACATATGACAGAAAGTTTCTGGAGTTATCGGTGTTATGCCCAACAATAGTACCTGATGTTGAAAAATCATTAGAGAAATATGTGGAAGGACTGCCACCATCTATTGAAGGGGATGTTACCGCATCGAACCCACAGACAGTAGAAGAAGCTATGGGACTTACCCAGAGATTGTTGACCTTGGTGATCAAAAGAGGTTCTACCTCCGTGATCAATGAGCATAAGAGGAGTGCTGACAACCGTGGAAACAACAATAGCAACAATCGCAGCTACAACAACAACTACAGTGGTAACAGGAGCTACAACAACAACAATCAAAGCAGCAACCGCAAAAGAGATCAACAACAGAACCATAGTAATCATCATCAGCAACAGAATCGTCAACAAGAAGCTACCAGAGCTTATGCAGCAGTGCCTGCAGAAAGTAAAGGTTATGCCGGAACTCTAACCCCATGTAACAAGTGCAACATGCATCATATCGGATCATGTAAGGCTACTTGTGGCAACTGCAGAAGAATTGGACACATGACAAAGGACTGTCGAGCAACTGGAGCCAACACACAATCGATAGCAGTAAAGTGCCATGGTTGTGGTGAAGTTGGACATTACAGAACTCACTGTCCAAAGAATGCCAATAATGTTGCCCGAGGAAGAGCATATGTACTCGGTGATGGAAACACAACTCAGAATTCTGATGTTGTTACGGGTACGTTCCTATTAAATCAATAAGATGCTAAGATATTATTTGATTCTGGAGCAGATAAAAGTTTTGTGTCTACTTCGTTTGCTGCAATTCTAAATATTACTCCTATAGAACTAGATACTATCTATGACATAGAATTAGCAGATGGAAATATCCTAAGTACCAATACCCTAATCAAAAATTGCACCTTAACTTTTCTAAATAAATCTTTCCCCATCGATCTCATGCCCATCCAATTGGGAAGTTTTGATGTCATCATTGGTATAGATTGGTTATCTAAACATCGTGCCAGAATAATTTGTGACGAGAAAGTCATTCAAATTCCACTCAACGGTGAAACCTTAATCATCTAAGGTGATAAACCTAAAACTTCGTTCAATATTATCTCGTACGCCAAGACGATGAAATACATAAGCAAAGGATGCCATGTATTCCAAATTCAAGTAACGGGAGGAGAAACAAAAGAAAAGAAGAAACAACTTGATGAAGTGCCAGTTGTAAAAGAATTTTCTGATGTATTTCCTGAAGACTTGCCTGGAATTCCACCAACCCGTCAAGTAGAATTTCGCATCGATTTAGTGCCTGGAGCAGCACCAGTTGCAAAAGCACCATATCGATTAGCACCCTCCGAAATGAAAGAATTATCTGAATAGTTGAAAGAACTATCAGATAAAGGATTCATCCAACCAAGCTCAACCCCTTGGGGAGCACCAATCCTATTCGTCAAAAAGAAAGATGGAACGTTCCGAATGTGTATCGATTACAGGGAGTTGAACAAACTCACGGTGAAGAATCGATATCCATTACCAAGGATCGACGATCTATTTGACCAATTACAAGGATCTAGTGTTTACTCAAAAATCGATCTAAGATCAGGATATCATCAATTAAGAGTCAGGGAAGAAGACATTCCCAAGACAGCTTTTCGAACACGGTACGGACATTATGAATTTCAAGTAATGCCATTTGGTCTTACCAATGCACCAGCAGTGTTCATGGATTTAATGAACCGAGTATGCAAGCCATACTTGGATAAATTCATTATTGTGTTCATTGATGACATCTTAATCTATTCGCGCAACAAAGAGAGCTTGCCGAACACTTAAGGATTATTTTGGAGTTACTTAAGAAGGAAAAGTTGTACGCTAAATTTTCCAAATGTGATTTTTGGATTTCTACCGTTCAATTTTTAGGCCATATCATCAACAACCAAGGTATCCATGTAGATCCTGCGAAGATAGAAGCAGTTAAAGGTTGGACATCACCCACCACTCCAACCGAAATTCGTCAATTTTTTAGGTCTCGCCGGTTACTACCGGAGATTTATAGAAGGTTTCTCAAAGATTGCAAAACCTTTGACGGAACTCACCCAGAAGAACAAGAAGTATATCTGGGAAGAGAAGCAAGAGTCAGCATTTCAACTGTTAAAACAGAAGCTTTGTGAAGCACCAATATTAGCATTACCGGAAGGATATGAGGACTTTGTCGTGTATTGTGACGCATCTCATCATGGTTTAGGTGCGGTACTAATGCAAAGAGACAAAGTCATAGCTTATGCTTCACGACAGCTCAAGAAGAATGAAGAAAATTATACCACTCATGATCTAGAATTAGGAGCAGTAGTTTTTGCTCTTAAGGTATGGAGACATTACCTATACGGTACAAAGTGTACGGTTTTCACCAATCACAAGAGTCTTCAACATATACTGGATCAGAAGGAGCTGAACATGAGACAACGAAGATGGTTATAATTACTCAACGGCTACGACTGTGAAATTCGTTACCATCCTGGTAAAGCGAATGTTGTAGCCGAAGCGTTGAGCAGAAAAGACAGAATTAAACCTCTTAGAGTTCGATCTCTAGGAATGACAATTCATTCGCCACTTCCAGCTCAAATCATCAAAGCTCAAACAGAAGCTCTACAAGAAGAAAACCGGCAATATGAGAAATTTGACAGAAGGTCAAACCCTGAAGATCAGGTTGACAGAATGCCAAATAATGAAAAAGAATTTGTGAGAAGAAATGATGGAATGTTATGTTTTAAGGAAAGATATTGGATTCCTCTCTTTGGAGGTATTCAAGACCTTATCATGCATGAATCTCATAAATCCAAATATTCAATTCATCCCGGTTCCAATAAGATGTATCAAGATCTTAAAAAGAATTATTGGTGGCCAAATATGAAAGCTGATATCGCAGAGTATGTTGGTAAATGTTTAACATGTTCTAGAGTAAAGGCAGAGACTCAGAAACCATCAGGATTACTCGTACAACCAGAAATTCCGGTCTGGAAATGGGAACGAATCACCATGGATTTTATTACCAAATTACCAAGGACTTCGACCGGATTATACACAATCTGGGTTATCATCGATCGATTAACCAAGTCTGCACATTTTCTACCTATCAAGGAGACTGACGAGATGGAAACACTCGCTCAGTTGTATTTTAAGGAAATTGTGATTAGATATGGAGTTCCAATATCCATTATTTCTGATAGAGATAGCCGATTCACCTCAAGATTTTGGGAATCTCCACAGAAATATCTTGGTACTCGTTTAGATATGAGCACCGCTTATCATCCGCAAACCGATGGACAAAGTGAAAGAACAATCCAAACCTTGGAAGATATGCTCCGAGCATGTGTGATTGATTTCGGAAAAGGTTAGGATAAACAATTGCCATTAGTTGAATTCTCTTACAATAACAGCTATCATGCCAACATAAAGGTTGCACCTTTTGAGGCACTTTACGGAAGGAAGTGCAGATCACCAGTCTGTTGGACAGAAGTTGGTGATATGCAGCTCACCAGACCAGAGCTAATACATGACACGACCGAGAAGATATTCCAAATCAAGCAACGCTTACAAGCTGCTCGTGACAGACAGAAGAGTTATGCTGATGTCAGGAGAAAGCCTATGGAATTTCAAGTAGGAGACAGAGTCATGTTGAAAGTTTCTCCCTGGAAGGGAATGATCCGTTTTGGAAGACGTAGAAAGTTAAATCCAAGGTACATTGGACCTTTCAAAATTTTGGAGAGAATTGATTCAGTTGCTTATAAGTTAGAACTTCCGGAAGAACTCAGTAGGGTTCATCCTACGTTTCACGTATCACAACTCAAGAAATGTTTGTCTAACGAAACTCTCGTCATTCCACTAAAGGAGATTAGATTGGATGACAAACTAGTGTTCACAGAAGAGCCTGTGGAAATAATGGATAGAGAAATAAAACAACTCAAACAGAATCGTATCCCCATTGTAAAGGATAGATGGGACTCAAAGCGAGGACCAACTTACACATGGGAAAGAGAAGATACATTCCGTGAGAAATATCCACATTTATTTTCATAGAACACACTTGTTAGATTTCTTAAAATCGAATTTCGGGACGATATTCAGAATGACAAGTGGGTACTGTAGAACCTTGTAAATATTTCTTATAATTATATCGTTAATAAATAAATAATCTTTCGTTACCGTACTAATTCCCATTTCCTCAGAAAAATTTGAAATTTTTCTTATTATATTATTTTGTCGTTATCACAAAATAATATAATTCACGAAATGACGGAACCAATCCTCGACACGTTACTCGAAACCTAAAATATTTCATTTAATCCTAATTGCATTTCCTAATCTTAATTAAATTTCCTAATTACAATTATATACCAAACGGACCCTTAATCATTTTTTCAGCCCAACACCTCGTACACTATTCATAAGCCCAGTTTCCAAGCCCAACTTCCAAATCTTAATATTTCAATTGTTCGACTAGCTTCAAGCCTCCAAAACGCCTCGTGTATTCACAATTCTTACATACGACACATATATATTTTTACACCACCTCGTTTACTACCTAGCCAACTATTAGTGTGTCGAGTGTCATGTTCATAGGACGACATTTGATACGTTTTTAAGTGGCGAAGTGTTTGACAAAAATCGAATTAAATCGATTCACAATAAACTCAAATCTTAACCGTTTTGATTCCCGTTTGTTCCTACGTGTTCCTAATAATATTTCTAACATGTTTTCATGTTTAAATGTCATCCATGATCAGCTATATTCAAGTTGTACAAGATTAATCAATTCGTGTATAAAATAAATAGGTGGTCGACATGTTCATGAATCACCAAGGACACCTCCCTTATTTCATGCACTCTCAAACTAATATTATATGTTATAATATCATCCTACAACCTATGTTTACTGACAATGCATAGTACTTGTGGTTTCTTTGAAACATTTACACTTACGTGTAATAAAATGAGACCATATATACTACATATGCATGCATCCATTCTTTCAATTATCATACACTTTCCAAACTTTCTTTCTTTCTAAAAACTATCTCATAAAAGCCAGAAGTTGATTTCAATATCGTTTGGACGCAAGAAAGGGTAATCGACTTTAATATATTCGTATATTACTTGGGTTATAGTCGAATTTGATCGTATCTTGTGTTTCATTCATCCACTCTCGACTCTCTACCACCCTAGTGGTGTTGTAAGTTGTTTCAAACTCATTTCCATCTATTTCACATGTTACAATTATTTCATGCATCATATATATATTTATCGATCGTATATTAGTTTTACATATTATTTCACGTACATATTGTCATATAGTACACGACTTGTGACTAGCCTCTATCTTTGAAGGCCTAGGAGTCACGACACACACATATTTCACGTTAAATTCAAGTTACATGCATCAAATGAACATATTTTGAACCATGCTCAAACGTATGAAAACTATATATATAAACACTTAGAAATATTTCTAACTTTTTCACATATATATAACGTCCCTTACATGCTACAAAACGCTCGTATATCTTTAAATATCACGTAACAAGCATATCATATTTTTACACGACTTAATAGACCTCCTAGCTAGCAAACAATTTCGTATATATAATTTGTGAAAATAACTTGATCTCGACACAAAATTTTCATCAAAGTAAATCATTACCGATCACCTTTAAAAACTTATTATTTTACCGATTTGGCTTTAAAGCCCAATAAGCTAAAAATAAGCTCTTATTATAAGTTAGCTTATCTAAACATTTTGATATGAGAATAGAACAAGAAAAATGATATTTTTGATGAGCCCAACTCGTCTCACGAAGTACGGATTTTAAAACGTTAACGGGCCTTGAATTTGACTCGTTAAAGGCCCATAAGTTGAAAAATAAACTTTTAATCAAATAAGCAGTTAAAATAAGCTTGTTATTAACTTAATAAGCCACGGAAAATTTTATATAATTTTTATAATCATTTTTGTAACTTTGGACTAAAAATGTAACGCGACGACACCTAGAAGGACTAAAATTGTAAATATTGAAAAGTAAGGACTAAAACTGTAAATTCAGAACCATAAGGGTAAAAATTGATAAAAGATAATATTCTAAGCCTAAGTTTGATTATTGGACAATTAGAGGACTATAATTGTAATTTATTTATAAAAAGGACTAACGGTGTAACGCAAACATCGTTAGAGTAAAAATGGTAAAATTGGAAAAGGACAAGGACTAAACATATTCTATTTAACATTCTTATTTATTTTCTATTTTCGTAAATTTATTTCGTATTCCAGTTAAACTTTCATTTTAGTTATATATATATATATATATTATTTAACGTAACGTTAATAATATATATAACGATATCACAAAAATTAATATTTTTACTTACGATTAAAAAGGTAAAACTTCGATGGATAATTTAAATAACATATTTTGTCATATCATGCATATCATAAGAATTACACTGCACATCATCTATTCGTCATAACGAATAATTATTATTCGTTATTCGTTCATATTTACCAAATAGTATTTGGTCAAGTTCTCAGACAAATCTATTTATCAGGTTATATTTTGAAGCCGTTATCATAAATTCGTCCGACTTTATTTTCTTCATTTCAGTATCAATCAAGGTGAGTCATAGCCTCACATTTACTTATTTTCAAACTCCGTGAGGGGGATACATGTTATAAACAAATCACAAGTAATTTTCTGTATGCTTCCTGACTTGATATATGCCTAAGTTACCTATTGCCAAAAGACCCTTGATCATGAGCCATTAATCACTGTTATGTGAACGCGAATATAATGAATAGATCTATTTAATGTTTGACAGCCTATCTCATTAATACTTGACGGAATGCCATTATGCATGTGGTTAGTCGTATTAGTCGTGATAAATAATATTTGTGTAAAAATAGGAATTGGCAAATCACCTATTACACGAGGGCAAAATTATCATTAATTTGATAACACCTCCATTTTTACGGTATTTGTTAACGTTTTGCGTGTCATGAGACTTAGAGCAATATATATACTGCAATATCAATTTTTAACTGATTGTATTTCCAATACAATCTTACTTGTGTATCAAAATGATTACTAAATTCAAACTCTATGATATCACTCAACATTTTTGTTGACTTTTAAACATGTATCTCATGTATTTAGCAGGGGAAGCAAGCATGGAACGGGCGGAAAAACTTCAAAACTTATCTACTTTATTTAAATAATGGTGTAAAATAAAAGATGTTTGATTCAGTTTAAAACATCAAGACTTTTATTATAATACTCTGATAGTGACCTCTTGTATTTGAAATTTTATTAATGAACTTATATTTTAAAACGTCTCTTTCGAGTCGTTTTCTATCATTATGACTTCGATCCTCACCGTAACACCCTAATTACTATTCCGTTGCCACATTTCAAATTAGGGGGTGTTACAGTATAATAGTCATTTCGCACTATAAGGACGAATGGTGCAAGGAAAAACGGTGCGATTTTTCGCTTTTCGTCCCTTTTTTAACGTTTTCTTCCGTTTTTTTACGTTTTCGCTCGTTTTTGTCTTTTTTTTACGTTTTCGTCCATTTTTTACGTTTTCATCCCGTTTTTACGGACAGAAACATAACAATATAGACAAAAACTTAAAAATACGGACGGAAACATAAAAATACACACGAAACGTAAAAAGTTGACGAAAACATAAAAAAAGCGGATGAAAATGTAAAAAAGGACGAAAACGTAAAATAAACAGACGAAAACATAAAAGAACGGAAGAAAACGTAAAATAAACGGGCGAAAAAGTAAAATAAACGGGCGAAAACGTAAAAACCGGATGAAAACGTAAAATAAACAGGCGAAAACGTAAAAAAAAATGGATGGAAACGTAAAAAACGGGATGAAAACATAAAAAAAACGGACGAAAATGGACGAAAACGTAAAAAAAACGGGCGAAAACGTAAAAAACGGAAGAAAGCGTTCAAAAAGGGACTAAAAGCGAAAAATTACACCGTTCGTCCTTGCATCGTTCGTCCTTATAGTGCAAAATGACTATTATACCCTCATAAGCAAACAAGTTAACGAGCGTTAGTCCACCCCGTTATAGGAAGGGACTAATGGTGCATAACGTTTCTGAGTTAAGGATGAACGGTGCAATTTTTTTGGTCAAAAGATCACAGGCTGCGGTCAACGCAAACCACAAGGACGAACGGTGTAGTTTACTCTATATACTATCTATGCTACATGTAATGGTTGTGGCATTGCAACGGAATTTTAAAACGGCATGTAGCTATAATTATATTTTGGTTAAGTGTATTGTGTAATGTTTTGTGTCACCAAAATATCAATATAACTATTTGTCACTATAAATCTCAATGTTATGCATGATTACTCATCTAGTTTCTATAAAAGTGTTTGAAAAATTAAAAAAAAAAAAAAAAAAAAAAAAAAAAAAAATGAAAAGTCCAAAGGATTTGTAAAATACTGCAAGAAAAGATGTTGAGAATTATAAATAGCTTTTTGAAAATTATAGTTAAAATTTGAAACTTGAACTTTTCAATATTTTTAAAAGAACTTTTCAAATATTTGCGACTAAACAAGGTTCCTGCTTTTTCAGTTTTTTGTGAAAACCTAGGTTCCAGAGACGAGGGAGAGGGGTGACTAGCTGGGGCCCTCCAATAAGCCCACTTTGTCTAGTATCTTATAAGCCCATAATCAGTAATTTTAATGATACGTATAATGGGCCACCCCAATTGTCTTCTCTTAACTTTTAGGGAAAATTGCACAGATAGGTAACGAACTTTGAAAAATTTCCAATGTTAGGTAATGAACTATCAAAAATGCTAATATAACTAACAAAACTTGTTGTAACCTTTAATGTTATACAATATGACCGCCTAACCTTATGGGCCCCATATGATTGCCACACGTCTGCTTGTTGGGCCCACACAAACCAACTAATACTCACCCTCAACCCCATCCCTTTGACCAATTTTTGCATTTGTTTAACATATTTAGAATTTTCACTCCAATTAATCCACCCATCTACATTATTGAATCAAAACATATAACAACTCCATTTTTCTTACTATAAAACCCAAATTAAAAACCCCTAAAATAAAGCCCTTTCTTTCTATCAAGTTTTAATAAGAAACATAAATCAAATATCTACAAAAACTTAGATCTATACACATAAAAATCTATGGAACAGTGGTGGACAATGACAGGTGTAGGTGCAACAACAATGGGTGATGATCGTGGAGCAGCAATGCGCGGTGGCTGGTGTAGTGAGTGGAGCAAGATGGGTGGTGGCGTGGGTTGTTGGTGGTGGCGGGGATAGGTGGTGGTGGTGGTGCTATCGACGGGATAGTGGTGACGCTAACGGGGTGGCTGTGGTGGTGGTGACAATCGAAATCAACAAGTTTTAGCAACACGAACGCTAGTGATAAAGTTGCTCAAGAACCAAATTTGGATTGTCTCAAGAGTAGATCACAAGATGATAAAGAAGTCAAGATCAGACTTGGTCTTGGAGATTCAATCTCAGATTTGTCCAAAGGACAAGATGTTTACAAGTGTTTGCAAGAAAATGTCCCGTGGCATTCGGAGAAAATGCATTCAATTGTTGAGTTTTTGACGAGTTCTTCGTCTTTGTCTTTCAAGAAAGATACTTGGCTCTTGATTGAAGGGAATGACTCTATTGGGAAGAGACGATTGGCATTTGGCGAAAATGGTCAAGTGATATTTGTTTTGAGTAAGGGTGATCATTTTGATGATGATAAGCCGAATGTCACCAACGCAAATGAAGTTGGTGGTGAATGAGATGAGCAATGTGTCCGAAAGTGATCAAAAGCGAAAACCCAAATGGGATTCGGATGAAGTGAGCATAAGAAAAGTTCCAAGAATCAAAGAGGACGAAATCAAGAAAGATTTGTCTAGGCGGTCAAGCTCAAACACTCTTGATTTGAATATCAAAAATATATAAATAAAAAAATGAAGTTAAACATAGGGGCAAAAGTCTGGTACAATGGTGACCAGTTTAGCCGGTGACCGGTTGCAAAAGTGGCACATATTGCATAACATTAACGGTTACAACAAGTTTTGTTGGTTATATTATTATTTTTGAGAGTTCATTACCTAACATTAGAAATTTTTCAAAGTTCATTACCTATCTGTGTAATTTTCCCTAACTTTTAAGTAAGACATGAATCTTTTGATCGAAAAACCAAAATCCCAAACAAGTTTCGGTAGTCTGCTATATCTGTATATATATTTTACAATAAATCATTAAGACTTTTTGTTTTCTTCATCTTTCATCTTTAGTGTTGCATGCCTAGTTCTTCTTTTGGATGGATATGGTCATAAATACGTACATGTTTAATGTTTATGTCTCTCATTAGTATTTCAGAATCCGTGTGATTTAAGAATTCATGTTATGCAGTTTGGAAATTTAACACTTATATTTTGGTTTGTAATGCTCTAGTTTATATCAAACATTAAGTATAAGTTTGGTTGAAGTTTGTAAACTCATTTTCTACTTGTAGGGTTGTGGTAAATTCATATAACATGTAACACCATTTAGCTATAAAAGTTTTTTTGTTGCTTGCATTCAATACAAAAATAAATTTTTGAACTCAATTTTTATAATTGTTAAATCGTTTTCAACTTATATTGCTCGAGTTATACCATTACTATTGTACAGTATAGTCGGACTCAGCCTCCCGTAACCTAAAATGCTGTGCCCCTGCTAGGTTCGGAAAGATTTGAAAAAGCAAAAACTTACTCATCATATATCTATACTTAGATGATAAATTTGAGAGTGTTATTACAAAAAAGTAATTAAGCAATCTGAAACACCACGTAGTCTTTTTTTTATTTTTATTTTATTTTATTTTTTATTTTTATTTTTTTCAAATCATGTTGTTCGAGCCTCCAAGCACAAAAATGAAAAGAAATCAAGCAAAATGGAAACTGAATTTTTAAACTCGAAATCAGGGAATGGAAACAGATGAAATGGGAAACTTGTTGGGGACGGAAAGGAGGTGTAATGAGGACTTAGGGCGTGTTTGTTTTATCGAGATGTTTTAGGTCTGAATCTGACTATCACATCTTACCCGTAAGAGGTGGCTAGAAAGTCTAAATCTGAACGAAATAATTTTGTTTGTTTTTGTATACTTGTCCGAATAATTTTAAGTGCTCGTTTCTGCAATTTATTTAATTAACTTATGTAAATATGAAACCATACTTTTTATCATAAATATAACATAATTAATAAACTGTCAAATATATTATATTAACACGAGTCTTCAATCTTTTATCGAGTAAGAGGCAATAAGACAAGTCTCCCACCTCGTACTGAGTAAGACAAGTCTGCCCACCTCTTACGGGTAATTACGGGTAAGAGTAAGATGTCTAGTAAGACCCAAAAAAAAAAAAAAAAAAAAAAAAAAAAAACTAGTTGTGTACATTTATAAAAGTTGAAGGTTCTAGTGTAGCTGCCAATCTAATCTGTGTGCTTTTCTGCACATATGTTGTGTGTTTTGTGCAGCTCCCAGGATATTTCCAATATATAATTCTTAACCAACTTATCCATTTTCCTAGATACTCCGTATAAAGTAATATAAAAGGACAAAGAAAATTTTTGTATAAAATGGTCTCTCAGCACTTGTATCATAGTGCTAAAACCACTAACATAATTCCTCTTTCAAACCATATATATCCGTCAAACTCCGGTCGAAGGCCAGTGTGGATCGCCATTTCCATCGTTGGAGCACTGTCATCTTCATATTCATCAAGTAACGTAAATGATATCATCATATATATTATGGCTGTTATTACTTTCAGATTTTATTCTTGATGTTTATTTTGAAATATTATTAGTTACAAATGGAGTATACTTTTGGCCCACACAAAATCAATCAAAAAGACGTGTTCTACTCCACTGATCTATTATATGCTTTTGTGAATCTCCGTCCTGTTCGTCCTGGTAATTTTTCATGCAATTACGTACAGTCTACAGTCTATTACGTACGTTGTACGTTCTAACGTTAGATATTGGAATGTTTATGCATTTCTTGTGGTTTCGTGTGCTAGATGATATATCAGCTTATGGTTGTTTACTGGCTCTAAGCTGGAATAAGAAAATTCTAACATAGGGAAAGAAAACCGAGCCGCCGTGAATCTAAACACCTAAACAAATTAAAACCGTATACTGATTTGTTTAAAATCCAGAACCAAAAGCAAATGGACAGGTTGGTTGGATTAGGTAACTTTCGAAATGTGTTTGGTCAAAAGAGGTTTACTCTGCTTGGATTGATAAAATAAAACACACACACACTATTTCTATGTCGTTTCTATAGAATTTCCTATAACTAATCATTATACTACGTATTATAATTAACCAAAGACTTTTCGGAATATTTCTTAAATTAATCATTTCCTATAACTAATCATTGTAAGTTTTCTGCAAGCTGTAATAAAGTAGAGACACGATCACTGTTATCTTCTGATCCTGTTTTATGATTCTTTATGTGAATCTGATTTTTTCTTATTTTCTTTTGCAGGTCATATCCTTTAACTACTATGTATTGGAATAAGCTTTAACTTATAGCAGTTTCTTATTTAGCTAAATGTATAACTAGTAACTACCATGGATGTTATCATCAGACTTACCATAATTTTCTGTCAGGAGAAACGAAAAGCTAACATGGAAGTTAACCGAATGTCACCAACGCAAATGAAGTTGGTGGTGAATGAGATGAGCAATGTGTCCGAAAGTGATCAAAAGCGAAAACCCAAATGGGATTCGGATGAAGTGAGCATAAGAAAAGTTCCAAGAATCAAAGAGGACGAAATCAAGAAAGATTTGTCTAGGCGGTCAAGCTCAAACACTCTTGATTTGAATATCAAAAATATATAAATAAAAAAATGAAGTTAAACATAGGGGCAAAAGTCTGGTACAATGGTGACCAGTTTAGCCGGTGACCGGTTGCAAAAGTGGCACATATTGCATAACATTAACGGTTACAACAAGTTTTGTTGGTTATATTATTATTTTTGAGAGTTCATTACCTAACATTAGAAATTTTTCAAAGTTCATTACCTATCTGTGTAATTTTCCCTAACTTTTAAGTAAGACATGAATCTTTTGATCGAAAAACCAAAATCCCAAACAAGTTTCGGTAGTCTGCTATATCTGTATATATATTTTACAATAAATCATTAAGACTTTTTGTTTTCTTCATCTTTCATCTTTAGTGTTGCATGCCTAGTTCTTCTTTTGGATGGATATGGTCATAAATACGTACATGTTTAATGTTTATGTCTCTCATTAGTATTTCAGAATCCGTGTGATTTAAGAATTCATGTTATGCAGTTTGGAAATTTAACACTTATATTTTGGTTTGTAATGCTCTAGTTTATATCAAACATTAAGTATAAGTTTGGTTGAAGTTTGTAAACTCATTTTCTACTTGTAGGGTTGTGGTAAATTCATATAACATGTAACACCATTTAGCTATAAAAGTTTTTTTGTTGCTTGCATTCAATACAAAAATAAATTTTTGAACTCAATTTTTATAATTGTTAAATCGTTTTCAACTTATATTGCTCGAGTTATACCATTACTATTGTACAGTATAGTCGGACTCAGCCTCCCGTAACCTAAAATGCTGTGCCCCTGCTAGGTTCGGAAAGATTTGAAAAAGCAAAAACTTACTCATCATATATCTATACTTAGATGATAAATTTGAGAGTGTTATTACAAAAAAGTAATTAAGCAATCTGAAACACCACGTAGTCTTTTTTTTATTTTTATTTTATTTTATTTTTTATTTTTATTTTTTTCAAATCATGTTGTTCGAGCCTCCAAGCACAAAAATGAAAAGAAATCAAGCAAAATGGAAACTGAATTTTTAAACTCGAAATCAGGGAATGGAAACAGATGAAATGGGAAACTTGTTGGGGACGGAAAGGAGGTGTAATGAGGACTTAGGGCGTGTTTGTTTTATCGAGATGTTTTAGGTCTGAATCTGACTATCACATCTTACCCGTAAGAGGTGGCTAGAAAGTCTAAATCTAAACGAAATAATTTTGTTTGTTTTTGTATACTTGTCCGAATAATTTTAAGTGCTCGTTTCTGCAATTTATTTAATTAACTTATGTAAATATGAAACCATACTTTTTATCATAAATATAACATAATTAATAAACTGTCAAATATATTATATTAACACGAGTCTTCAATCTTTTATCGAGTAAGAGGCAATAAGACAAGTCTCCCACCTCGTACTGAATAAGACAAGTCTGCCCACCTCTTACGGGTAATTACGGGTAAGAGTAAGATGTCTAGTAAGACCCAAAAAAAAAAAAAAAAAAAAAAAAAAAAAAAAAAAAACTAGTTGTGTACATTTATAAAAGTTGAAGGTTCTAGTGTAGCTGCCAATCTAATCTGTGTGCTTTTCTGCACATATGTTGTGTGTTTTGTGCAGCTCCCAGGATATTTCCAATATATAATTCTTAACCAACTTATCCATTTTCCTAGATACTCCGTATAAAGTAATATAAAAGGACAAAGAAAATTTTTGTATAAAATGGTCTCTCAGCACTTGTATCATAGTGCTAAAACCACTAACATAATTCCTCTTTCAAACCATATATATCCGTCAAACTCCGGTCGAAGGCCAGTGTGGATCGCCATTTCCATCGTTGGAGCACTGTCATCTTCATATTCATCAAGTAACGTAAATGATATCATCATATATATTATGGCTGTTATTACTTTCAGATTTTATTCTTGATGTTTATTTTGAAATATTATTAGTTACAAATGGAGTATACTTTTGGCCCACACAAAATCAATCAAAAAGACGTGTTCTACTCCACTGATCTATTATATGCTTTTGTGAATCTCCGTCCTGTTCGTCCTGGTAATTTTTCATGCAATTACGTACAGTCTACAGTCTATTACGTACGTTGTACGTTCTAACGTTAGATATTGGAATGTTTATGCATTTCTTGTGGTTTCGTGTGCTAGATGATATATCAGCTTATGGTTGTTTACTGGCTCTAAGCTGGAATAAGAAAATTCTAACATAGGGAAAGAAAACCGAGCCGCCGTGAATCTAAACACCTAAACAAATTAAAACCGTATACTGATTTGTTTAAAATCCAGAACCAAAAGCAAATGGACAGGTTGGTTGGATTAGGTAACTTTCGAAATGTGTTTGGTCAAAAGAGGTTTACTCTGCTTGGATTGATAAAATAAAACACACACACACTATTTCTATGTCGTTTCTATAGAATTTCCTATAACTAATCATTATACTACGTATTATAATTAACCAAAGACTTTTCGGAATATTTCTTAAATTAATCATTTCCTATAACTAATCATTGTAAGTTTTCTGCAAGCTGTAATAAAGTAGAGACACGATCACTGTTATCTTCTGATCCTGTTTTATGATTCTTTATGTGAATCTGATTTTTTCTTATTTTCTTTTGCAGGTCATATCCTTTAACTACTATGTATTGGAATAAGCTTTAACTTATAGCAGTTTCTTATTTAGCTAAATGTATAACTAGTAACTACCATGGATGTTATCATCAGACTTACCATAATTTTCTGTCAGGAGAAACGAAAAGCTAACATGGAAGTTAACCAGAAAACAATTTACTGTTAGGATAATCTAACGCATAGCTTTCTTAGCTGATGATACTGAACCTTCTTTACTGCATTTTTATAACACCCCCCCCCCCCCCCCCCCCCCCCCCACCAACCCCTTCTTTCTTTCCCTTACAAAGTAAGAATCAGTTGAATTCTAAACCACATTTCTGCTGTCTATTTACAGAATGGATTTTGTGAGTACTAATCAAATAAAATTTTCTGTTATTTGAAAGAGATTTTATAAAAGAAATGACAAATGCGTGCAGACTGCAGAAAGAGATGTAAATTTGTTTATTTGTTTAGCTCATATTTTTATTTAAGAAAGGTCATGGAAGCGAACTTGTTCACGCCGAATGTCCTATAAAATGTGAATACTCCTTTGGTTGACTTGACGATAAGCACATGTACTCGTGACCCCAAAGCGTGAAGTAAAGCGATTTGCTGACCTTACAACAGAGGAGACTTGTGAGATTTGGGTTACGGCTAAAAGAATTGGTCAGCTGCTCGAGAAGTACCATAAAGCATCTTCGCTCACATTTACAATCCAAGTAAGGCAGTTACAATATTCATTACAAAATTACAAATCCCTTTCTCTTGTTCTGGTAATGACACTCTTTTGTTCTTTTAAGATTATAGTACATATAATGGTTAGTATCTGCATCTCACTTAGAAACTGGCTTGTTGTGCATACAAACATGAATTCCAATGTAAAAATATATGTTTACATGAATTCTACGGGAAACATGGTAATTTTGTTGCGGATCAAATGATTTAACCATATCGATAAAAATTAAACAGGCTAAATAGTAGCATGTGTCCTAACTGAAGGTATCCACAGTTATTTACAAATTATTCTGATAAAATTTCCGATAATAAGGAATCAAATAAGAAACTCAACAAAAAAGTGTTTGTGTGTCAACCCAATCTGACTCATAGAAGAGACATTTGGCGATAAGCTGCGCTTGTTCAGAGAGATCATCATAAATGATTAAAGTTTCATCACGTGCTAAAAACCACACTTTTTAACAAGAAACTGTTTTGATTCATTTCCAACCATCCTCCATTGGGGCTATCAGTTATGTATTCTTAATTATGGGATCCCTTGTTCATATCAGGATGGTCCACAAGCAGGACAGTCGGTTCCACATGTTCACATCCATATAGTTCCTCGGAAAGTTGAAGACTTTGAGAACAATGATGATATATACGACGCTGTAAGTTTATCGACCTCCTACATCGTTCATTAAATTAGCTAAAATCTTGATCCATATATGATATTATATTATTAATATTTCGATATTCTAGATTGATGAATCGGATAAGGAGTTAAAGAAGACACTAGACTTGGATGAAGAAAGGAAGGATAGAAGCCCGGAGGAAAGGATCCAAGAAGCAGAGGAATACAGAAAGCTTCTATTAGAGTAAAGGTCCAATGACAATACAATATAAATACGATTGTTAAGTTATATTATCAGTCCATTGTGTTTTACGAAAGACCGGCCTGGTCTTTCATGTGTAATCTGAATTTCTGAAACCATTCACAATAAATATGATTGGTGCAATATACATCATATCTGATGCTTTCAATACTATAGTAATACTTTGATGATTTATCCTAAATGTATAATAGTTGTGTATTTGGGCATTTGAAAAAGCAATATCCATATAGTACTAATTACTCAAAGATTACAGAAGCTGCATGAAACTGCTATATTAAAGCTAAATGAGTTACCACAAGAAGTCAAAGTGGATTATGGGGCTTATTATACATATACATATAAATATGTAGCGTCATTCAACAGAACGCAGAAGCATTTTTAAGAAGTCATAAGACACAAGTTTTGAGAGAATTTACAAAATTTGAACACATATCTGTATTTTAATGAAATGATCTTCTAGTCACATGAATTGTAAGCCATTTGTATTTTAGCCTTTGTCAGTTGTCACAATAAATAAATTCAGAGAAAGAGCATATAGATTCGACAAATGAGATGGAAGAACTATATATAAACCACTTCAAAAAGCAGTTTAGGAGCGTGAAATTCAACTCATAAAACTTTATATCTTTTAGTTCAGCTTATTTTAAGCTAAGAAACTGATATTGTAAGACATATTACCGATTATGTCAATCCCACCTAAAATCTGATGTCGTGAGACATACATTTACTTCAACCACTGCAATCTGATATTCTACTATCCAATGGGAATATGCATTTCTTCTGAAGTTCCTTAAATCTTTCAACATCAAAATTGTGCCTTTTTATAAGCTTTCTTTGACGTGACAAAAACAGCCTTTTCATAAGATCTTGGTAAGAGGGGTCCTTTGAAGTGTAAAGAAAGTAAGCATAACCTACTATCAAACCCGAAGAGGTGGTGAAGAATGTGATTGGTTCCATAACATCCCAAGAGAATTCCCAGAATGTTAAACGGAAAAAGAGGGAAGCTTGTGCAAGTAAGAGCCCAAGTCCACCCCATAGGATGTTCCGGACTTGCTTGTGTGCCAACACGTCAATTTCTTCCTGTTTTGCTTGTAGCTTCTTCAGTTCCTCCTTCTGCGGGTCATCTTCAGGCATCAAAGCAAGAGGAACGGCTCTTCTAACCATATCCAATACCTGATTAGCAAAGTTAAAATCATTAAGTGGATGAAATCTATTTAAATTTGGGGTCCGGCTTTATTAATACCAACATTGACCATGAGAAAATTGGGCATAGTAGGTGAATGTTCTTATAGAATTTTCCTGATAAATTCTTTAACAATTGGTATCAAATACACACGCAATCAAACTATATATCAACAATTTTCCTGATAGTATATGAATATCTTATGATCAATATGAGATCACAATCTGTTTACTAAAATATATAGAATAGATTAAATTGGATTCTCATACTATTATACAATGAAAACTGAAAAAGGACTTTAGTGAATGTATCAGTATTCAAGCTTTTCTTCAGAAAGAAATATTAAAGAATTCAAATAGGATTATAGCATAATCACGCAATATATATAAACACAGGAGTCAGAATTGGAATTAAAGAATGTTTTCTCATCAACCTTTCTAAAACCTATGCAAAACTTCAAATCAAAACCTAAGGTTATCAACTTTCCCCTACAGATGATTTTGAAAAACTGAAAATAATCTTGTGTGCGGTTAGACCATACATTAGAAATTTAGAAGACTAGCGCAATGCATTTGTTCTTGGAGGAAAAAGTAATGGGAACAACTGGAATCAGATTCGAAAGCACTCAAAAAATAAATACAAAAAGGTAATTTAGAGAAAGTGGCCTCATCAACCTTTGTAAAAGCCATGTAAACATTCTAATCAAATTCTAACACATATCACAAACGTTAAGTTATAAGATAATAAATCAACATAGGAGATCAATCCATTTAATTATACCTTCGATCTTTATCAATGTTCACCTCATAAAACATTGTATACCTTATTAGGATGAAGATGAACTTTATCTCTAAATATGAAAATAGCACCAGAATCATCAAACACTTTCGCAACCTCCTTCGCTTCCTCAACAGTTTTTGCAACACCAATACTTTGACACGCTTGTAAAAGCTTCGAATATCCAACAACCTCATTGCCTCCTGCGCCTAGCTTCTTCTTCAAAGCATCTACATCCACCGATCTCATCACCCTATTCGTCTTCTCTTGTGATACACCATCACCATGGCCTGCCAAACTCGAGAACAAGCAATCATGTAATAATCCATTACTAGATTTAGCAAAAGAAGTTTTCATCGATCCAGACAACGCCGTACTACCAAAATCAATCGAAAACAAGCCATATTTTAGCAACGGAAACGAAGACTTCCACATATTCGATATATGGCTTGTCTATCAACAAGGTGATCACTTTGTATTATGTTTGGTAGTGCAAAAAGATATTATGGTTTTGTTTGTTATGCATGAGTGATCTAATGAAAAGCATGCATATGTTGAAGATGGCGCCAATTTTAGAGTAGGAGATGAAACTTAAGGAAGAGAGAAAAACGGGGAACGAGAGATCGATGGTCCGTAACGACCCATATTAAATGGAGTTTACACGGTCTTTTGTTATTAAAGTTTTAATTACAGAATTAATATAAACTCCAATATTAAATCAAATAAACAAATAAATAATTTTAGAACAAGAGTTTTTTTATCTGACCATTGTATTTTTAAAACAAAATTAACAAAACGAGTATTTTCAAAAGTATTTAAAATAAGTCAAATGACATAAAAAAGTATCTGATCCATTTTCAATCAAGGTTATTCTTTTTTTCTTGCATAAAAAGGCACCCAACAAATTTTTTTGGCGGATTTAGGTTTTTTACTAACATTTGTTAACTCACTTCGTTAGTAAATTACATGTTTGGTCCTAGAGTTTGTATGCGCATTTCATGCACCATCCACCATCACCACCAACCGCCGCCACCATCACCAACTGCCACTACCATCGTCCACCACCACCAAAAGCTACCACCACTGCCGCTACCAACTGCTGAACATAGTGAATGAAGGTATAATTGTGTTTTAAAGGAGCTGAACTTCAATCTTTGTCACATATTGCGTAGCAAACACACTTTTTTGCTAAATTTCAGTTCCTGTGACCAATTTATAAACATTGACATTTGACATTTGAATGTTATTTAAGAACATACAACCAGCTATATCAAAGAACACCAAATAACCTAGAATACATAAAGAACCTAGAAGTTATATATGCCTACATATAATATTAATTGTTCATATCAAACATATGAGTATTTATAAATAGACTATTTGGCTAAAACAAATCGAGTTACAAACAGAAACATTGATCATCTCATTATCACACATATTGAAAAAACCAAACACTCTTATGCATGTCACATCCTCAAATATTGGCTTTGATATGCATCACCCTTTATCAAACTATAATCATAGGTGTTAATGACAACTTCATAAGACTCGGCTGAGAATAAGGATTAAGGAATATCATTATCAAAAGAAAAGCTCCAAATCCCATACCCCGCTCACCCTCATGACTAGATCCACTTTGGTACTGATATCCCTCGCACTCAAGGCTAGATCCAGTTAGTAGCTAATGTTTTATCCATTTTGTGGGTTCCATTAATAAGGCGTGATCATGGATCACATAGACAAAGAAAGATGATGTTTGTAGTGGTAGAGGTGGGTGGTTGGGAAGGGTGGTATTGGTGGCGGCGGCGGTGGTGGTGGTAGCTGCTGTTGGTGGTGGGGAAGGGTGGTGTTGGTGGCGGCAGTGGTGGTAGCTTGTGGTGGTGGTGGTGGTGGTGGATGATGGTTATGGCAGTTGGTGATGGTGGCGGCGGTTGGTAGTGATGGTGGATGGTGCATGAAATCCGTATACAAACTCGAGGACCAAACACGTAATTTACTAACGAAGTGAGTTAAGTAAAAACGTCAAATCCGTCAAAAAAATTTGTTGGGTGCCTTTTTATGCAAGATAGAAATTCTTAACATGATAGAAATTCAACCCTTATTGTGACCGACTACACTAATATTCATTGTCCACCGCTGCTGCATATTCGACTTCCCGTCAATGTATTCTGATCTCCAATCTATCAGATTTGATCGCTTGTTCCTTTAAGCCCTAATACTCTCTATTTTTTGTTTGCCTTTTCGAAGATGATGGTAAGTATATTATCAATGATGTTTCATTAAACAAATTAGAACAACATCATAAAAGAAAATATAAAAGAAGCAGCCATCTCTTTCACAAAACTAAACTTTTGTAACATAAAGTATGTAGCTTTAAAGGCATAATATATCAAAGCATTATTACTAACAACTTCTTATAGGTTTTGACCGTTTTGTTGATGAAGCTTGAATATGATATTTTTTACCATGCTGTTAATTAACATTTGAACAAAAATTGTACTGTATTAAACTGTTTATTAACTAGACATCTATGCTTATTAAACTGTTTGAATATATCTTATAATTATGGTGTATAGTATTGGTGGGAACATGCGAGGGTCGTAAACTATGATGTTGATATTGATGTTGGCAATGTAAGAAATGTGGTTGCAATGCAAAACGCATAGTTTTAAATGAAAAGATTCAAAATAACATATTATCTTAAATACTTTTGAGAGTACTCCTTTTCTTAATTTTGTTTTATAAATACAATGGTCACCTAAAAAACTCGAACAGAACGAGCACACCACGGATTTGGTAACATAATAAAACGGGTAATAATATCTTAATAACTTTGTTTTGAAGTTTAATATTTAGTCAATTTATAAATTTATGATTTTATAATGTTTAAAATTTTTTATTGATCAATCACATTACTTGATTTTGCAATGTGTCAAAATAAAGTAACTTAGTCCAATTAGATTGTTTTGATAAAATTGATTCGAAATGATGTAATTCTTTTATTATATAAAAGATTAATTTTTCTATATAATTAAAGTGTTAAACGACTTATAAATGAGCTAAGTTAACGGGATATATTGTTTAGGCTCACTTGTTTTTTAGGTTTTCCAGGTACGCTTTGATAGCATGTTAAGATTGGAATTATTATAGTTAAATTAAAGTTTGGATTGTTTAGTAACTTATAATTAGTTTTTGCTTCTGCTAATATTGGTGGCAGATTTAGAAAATTGTCTAAGGTTGTACTTCTCGTAATCTCTTGTACCTGCATAAGTCAAAAGGTTTAACGATCCTAGTAAATGAATTAGCTCGTATAGTGTGACAGACATACAATCAACAAAAGCAATGAAAATATCAAGTTACCAAATACTGAAAGGTTTAATCGATTAACAGTTTTGAGGGAAACATTGCAGACATTTCATAGCATGTAATGTGTCCATACAATGAACATACAAATAACCATGCTAGTTAAGTGTGCAGACATGTCCACTAGCCACTAGGCCTAAAGAATATATCCCGCTAACAAGTTCAACATAAACTGATCATCCCATCGTCAAAGTATACAATGGTGGCGGTGAACAACGGAGAGTGGTGCTCTCGCAAAAGATTATGCAATAAGTAACACAAATTTCGGTATGTGAAAGGTTTATCATGTTTTCGTTAGATATCAAGCGCTATTTTTCTAGATTTAATGTTTGCACACGTATTTTAAATTTTGTTTGATCCAAATGTTTCAGGCATAGTTTCACAAATAATAATAATAATAGTAATAATAATAATAATAATAATAAAATTTTTTATGGCAATATCTTAAGATCAATGAGCTGTGTCATTTTGCACTTGTTGTTTAGGAATTTTAAAGCTTTTAAGGTTTATTAAGGTAACTAGGTGAGTAACATAATTGTTTTCCTAATGTTATGAAATAACCTATTAAAAATAATGATAGAAACAAAAGGTGTAAAAAATGTGATAATATTAAGGGTGTTTGGACTTTGGATTAGCTTATTCTGTGATCAAGCTTATGGGTTTAAGAATTAGTTTATTTTCCAAGAAAAATAGTCAGTACAAGTATTTATTACTCCTTGGGTTGTAATTGCTATCTCCCAATTCACATCTTGAAATTTTATTTTATTTTATTTTGTAAATCCTTAGATAATGATTAAAAAAATACAAGATATCTCTCTCTACACAAGCGGTACAATATTGACGATCTTACAAAAAAATTTCAATGAGTATACATTTACAGATACGTATCTTTTACGGAATTGACCCCCTTTTGACTTACAATAATATGTGGAGCTCAGCATGTCTGGAAGCACAGGAGAACGTTCTTTTGTTGATATTATTGCCAGTATTCGTTACTAGGTCATTTATAACATTACTATACCTTCCCTATTCATTGCTGGTTGGTACGATGTGTTTGGAAGCCCTTGGCCAAACGAGTATTTCACAGAGAATCGACAAGGAATTCCATTAATCACCTGCCGTTTTGATTATTTGGAACAACTCGATGAATTTAGTAGATTCGCTTCCTTTTTTTCTCTCTCTCAATTTTCATAGATTTACTTCCAAATCTTTGTTCCTAGTAACTTGACATTTTTTTTATGCCTAGTCTGTTACAAATGTCATTGGTTAATCATCCTAATTATTTGTAATAGTTTATTTGATATCTTTTATACGGGTGTCTAAAATAATGTAACATAGCAATTCTCTATGTATATTTTCCTAATTATGGGGTTTAAGAATTAGTTTATTTTCTGAGAAAAATAGTCCGTAGTTGTCGTTCATTTTTTTTTCCTTTTATATATATATTTTAATTTCTCAATTTTCATTCATTTACATCCAAATCTTTGTTACTAGTAACTTAACATTATGTTTATGCCTAGTGTGTTACAAATGTCATTTGTTAATCATCCTTATGTATTTGTAATATTTTATGTGTTGTCTTTATAAATACGGGTGTATATAACATAACAATTCTCTATGTATAAAATTTCTTATTAAACATAGCTTTTTTCATCTGTTTCAATATTAATACTAGCATGTTACATGTGTAAAGTGGTGATAATTTATGCTGATTTTTGTTTTTGATACAGTTTTTTTGTGATAGCCGATGCTCGTTAACGGTAGCGAACTACGGTGCGTGGTGATGTTTCACATTTTTGTTTAGTGTGTAAATAGGGTACTTGAGCACATTTTTAGTAATCATGTAGACAAATATAACTTCGTTTTGGGTGATAAATTTTAAGATTATAGTTCGATCGAGATAACCATGTCATTGAATAGATTACACTATTGTCGGACGCATAAAGAAACCATGAAAAACTCGTGCATAGAGATGGCTCCCATAGTGTTAAACCAGAAGACTCAAGATTGAAGGATAGTATTAGATTATGATGAGACATATATAGAGAGGGATAAAATATGGAAAGCTCTTGGAACCAGAAGACGCCAATCATGTCAAACTAGATCATGCGAACACTAGTTGGTCAAGATATTCTGATTCTTGTACCAACCATTTTGGCAAACGCTATCAAGTAACCAACGCTAGACATTCCAATGATTGTGCCGACCATCTCGGCAAGGGACCAAGGGTTATCGAGTACTGAACACCCTATTCATTCTGATCGTTGTGCTGATCATGTCGGCTAGCACCAATATGTAACAAATTTACTTTATGGTGCTTGCCGATATGTTTGGTACGATGATCAGAATGATTAAGGCGTTCATTACTTGATGGGGCTTTTCTGATATGGTCGGTTGCAGGGATGGAACCAGGACTAAATATGACAGAGTGCATAAAAAAATGGATCAATAATAATAGAAACATATTTCGATGGACCGGGTGCATTTAAAATGTTTTTTTTTTTTTTTTAAATTAACACTACATTAAAAAAATTCATAAGGTGCCCGGGCACTTTCGAGAACCCTCCTGGCTCCGTCCCTGGTTGGTTGAGTATTTAGAATGTACATACCAACCAGTGTTGGCAATCACAGTTTAATTAATCCTTTCAAATCATCCCATGCATGGTGGATGCGTACGTGTTAGTGTGGATGTTTGATTTCGACTTAATTGACTTAATATGAAGAAAAAAAAACTGAATTAATTAAGTCATATGAAAACCGTTTGTTTATGACTTAATAGAGAAAGATGACTGAAAATATTAAGTAATAAAACTGAGATTGTCTGCATTAATTCATCTGTTAATTAACATGACTAAATGAAAAAAAAATTAAACAAACATGCCCTGATAGGGCTGTAAACAAACCGGACAAACACGAACGGAGTCTTGTTCATGTTCGTTCATTTAATTTTAACAGGACAAATAAACGAACACGAACACTTAAACAGACGAATTTTCTTGTTCATGTTTGTTTATTATGAAAATAACTTGTTCATGTTTGTTTATGTTCGTTCATTAAGACACTAAACGAACGTTAAACGGACATAAACAATCGAACATAAATGAACATAGACAAACAAACATAAACTTTATTAAATTATGCATGTAACATTGTTTTATAAGTGTTGTTTTGTTTAAACAAACTAATTTTAAAATTATACAAACAAAATATATGATATACGAACATAAATAAATAAATGAACATTAACGAGCGCATAATCGGACGTTTATGAACATAAATAAACGAACGTGACTTTTGTTCATGTTCGTTCATTTAATAAATAAACGAACATAAACGATTTTTTATCGAACGGTTCATGAAATATTCACTGAAAGATCAGTTCGTTTACAGCCCTAGGCCCTGAGCTTTTTGTACCGAGCCAAATCTTAGACTTGATAGCATCGACACATGCGCATTTGAATGAACCAAAGAAATATCGACATGCATGTGTTGGAGTGCTCTGGAGGTTGCATTTCGTTACAATTTATTGGGTTTAATTGTTGGAATAAATACAGTTGATACAAAAGTTGGGCGTTCCTGATTATGGGCTCTTGCTCTCGTACCAATTCGCTTCTTAGTACTTGTAACCTGCGCACTAAGAAAATAAACAACACCGTTAGGCTTATCGTGGGATTGTCTCCCACGATTAGACTTTGGCGTGAGAGTAAGTAATCGATTTAGGGTTCTCGTAAAGAGTTAGGGTTTGTGAATCGTACCTTGAATGAGAGTTATGTCATTCCTTATATAGGCGCAGAATCCTTGTAGGGTTCGTGCTCCTTACGTTTCGCACCCATGGTGCTTATCCGGGTAAGGATATCTATTCCATAGATAGATGATCCTTATCTATACCGTGTATAGTTTTATTTGGGTTTGGGCTTACGTGAGCCTGTTCCCATTATTGATGCGGCCCAAGTTACAATAGCCCACGCACGGTGGTTTTGGGCCTTAGTAATGTTTATCATTTGGGCTCGTAGCCCATATGTAGACTATACGTCATCATGTCCCCCCAGTCTAGTGTGCGTGTCTCGTAGCCGCGGATGCTAGACTAATATTAACAGCGGTAAGCGTGGCGGGAGAACATTGAAATATTGCCACCCATTTTAAAGTGCAATGTACCTAGTCATAGATATTTCAAAAGGAATACCTCGAAAATTGGGGGTTGTGTCCACGTGGCCCTCGTAAATCGGGAAAAAGTGCATGTGCTGGTTCGGTTCTAGCCACACGTTTTTGTGAGTGGGATCCACGTGGAGATAAACTAGGGTTTTTTTACTCCCTATTACCGCCCCATTTTTACAATTACACACAGTAAAACACACACTCACCATTGCTCACTTTCTTGAAAGCTATCTTTTGCAAAGAAAATAATCATTTCCTTAGGTAATTTTTGTGTGCGTTTTACTAGTAAATTAATGAAAATGGTTGCCCAGTTAGAGGACTTTCGCTCTGCGATGACGGAGAATGATATTACTCAGTTTTCGTCTGACTATTTCATTCTTCTGGATGTGCGTTGTAACACCCCAACCCGAAAACAGCTAAAGTGTAACATTATGGGGTCAAATCAGAACTTAAGCAAGCGGAATACATTAGTAATACAAGGTTCACAAAACAGTTCTAAAGAAAAGATAAAGGACGAATTCTAAACATTACTACTTCCAAACTAATTACAAACTGAGAACCAAAAGGGGATCTCTAAGTCTATTCTCTAATCCATGGGAAGCTATCAACAACGTAATCCACTAAGAGCTCCTAAGCACTCTTCACCCAACCCAGCTTCCTTCTAAAACCTGCCGCAGGAAAAGAAATGCGGCTGAGCTTAAAAAGCCCAGTGAACAGATATAAACAAATGAAAACTAATAAACAAAGGAAAACACAATTGAATGTGAAATAACTCCAAGCAAACCTGCTGAGACAAAGGTCAAGGAATATGGAACATATAGTAAGACTAACAGAATATAATCAAAGCAAATACGAATATGGAATGTCAAACGAATCAAAGGAACATGAAACGGATCATAGGTGTAAGCAATTGAAATAAGGCAAACGTAAGTCAATCACAATGGAGAAGACAAGATAATAAGGATCATATAAAAGTATAACTAACAGAGATGCCCAACAATCATATATCAAATTGTACATAGAGTAGCTAGCTCGATGTACCAAATGTGAAATGGAGTGTATCGCACACACATACCCATTCACCAAATAATACTAAACAAAGTACCTAGGATGCATCCATACGCCCCCTGTAAAACAAATATATATGCACAAAGCTCTAGGCTAAGTAAACATACACAATAATAAATATAGGCCTGAATAGCTAGCTTAAAGGAAACGTTGTGGACTAAAACCCACCTCCACAGATAGTGTCAATACCACTGGTGCATCAGTGGCAAGGCCATGGACTCCCCATGACTGGCTACAAATTAATCAAATAATGGGCAACAAATATGGCACAGGAATGCTATAAGAATAAGAACTATAGCATGCAACAAAAATCAAGTAAATCATAATATAAATTGATCGATCAAATATGGATCATATAAGGGATCATAGCAATGGTTCAAGTCAAAGGTCCAAATCAAAGATTCATATCATGAGGTTCAAATCAAAGGTTCATAATAGCAAAAGGGTTCATAGCACAGGTTCAAAATTTGAAGTTAAATAATTTAAAGATGTTAAAGAAGGTCATGAGGAATCTTAGAGAATAAAACAGATTCATGAATTTTAAAAATTATTTAAAACTTTTTTTATCGTAAAAGTATTTCTTTAAAAACACATTTCATAAAAGTCGTTAACACCTTCATATAAAACTGGCCTCGTATCGTAATCACAGAAATCATTTAAAAAAAATAGTTTTTCTCAAAAGTCATCAGGTTATATTTTTAAAATGGTCTTTATACGAAATCATACTATCAAATGAACCAAGGAAATCAGGCGTATAAAGATAAGAAATCATAATAGTGGTAATGGAACGGATCATGATTCATAAGAAACCTTACTGAAAGGTTAGAATATCTGTACCTTAAACTGCCAACGAAAGCACATCATAACACAAGAATAGGAAGTCACTCCTTCTTCAGCGAATCTACACGAATTAATGATCCGCTAATTATTGATACCTACGCTCACACGTTACATATTCACACCCGATACGATACCACATACGCTCGTTACGCACACCATATTCATATGCGCAACAGCCCCTCGTATTTCATGTAACAACATCAAGTATTACGCATGTTACTTTTTATATTTCTTTAAGTTTTAAACCATTTCTATATCTTATAATACATATCCCATACATCAAACAGTTCCTTTAAGTCCAAACTAATTTTCGTTCATTTTCTTTGAAAACACCATACGTATGACATGCATGGGAAAATCATGCATACACATTTTCTTTTAAGTCCAATATAGTTATTACGTTTCATGTCCTTACATGATTAAAACTTACGTCTGATTCTTTACTACATTTAAAGTTCTAGATCTTAGTACCTGATCTAATATTAGCGCATGCTATGACCCAAGATCAGAAAACAACCAACACTACATATTAACGCATGTATATGTATACGTATATTGGACCACATGTACTTTTCCTTATCATTTTATGTGACTGAAACACTTATCTTTCATTCATTCGATCCACTAGTTCCAAATTCAGAGCACATGTTAAGTATAGATCGATTTTAGTTAAACTTATAAAAGGTCTCATGTGAGTTTTTAATACCTGCATGCCTCTCTTTTTGTTTTGTTATTGCGATATAGAAAAGAGAAGAAAGAAAAATAAGCCGAGACATGCACTTATATATATACTCTTTTATAGTTCGACCTGATTAATAATAATACCAGGTTATGATTGTACGAGAGTGGTCAAAACATGTATAACAGATTCGATATAACCAGCTTCTATAGGTCGATATGTATAAGAGTTATCAAGTCGTTATTTTATGTGATGTTGTTTGTGATTTTATGTAGTTGATCAAAGATATTCATGCATAGCCTTTTAATCCATTTTACAACAGACCAAAACATGTTATAAAGGATCAAATAATAACATAATAGAGCAAGGATTACATGATACCTTGGTGAGGATCGAATGCAAAAGAAACGAGGAACAAAATCCCAAAGTCAGACCGAATAAAACAAAGACCAAACCCTTTCTTTTTCAATCAGAAACACCCACGATCAAAATTTCTTCCCTCGTTGCCCTCTTAATCACGTGAAGTTGAGAACAGAAACAAGCGGCCTTCTATTCTTTGTTACGTTATTTTTTTTTGTGTGTGATATGTTTTTTTTTTGGAGAACCGTATATTATGAAGGGAAAAACAAAGAAAGCGTGTGTTTATTTAGGAAGAGCAATATTCGGTTACATAAGGATGCAAATCAAGATAACATTTTGTGTGATCTTGTGATTTAATTTGTGCTTATCCTTACTTTAGTCAGAAACCAAAAATCTGTACATATCATGTATAATATATATTTGGTCATATCAACTTTAGTTTAAGAGATTTTCATTTTGTAAGTTTACTTAGTCTTAGGATATTATGTAACTTTAAGTTTTATTTAATTACACATACTTTGGTTATATTTAAAATGATATGTATTGAATACTTTTATATGTTCTTAGAATTTTTAAATTAGAGGGGTAATTTGGTGATTTTATATGTTCAGAATTTCAGGGTTTTACAATTCTTCCTCTCTAAAAAGAAAAAATTTCGTCCGCGAAATTGAAATGAAGAGATCAAACAGAAACATATCAATTCACGAAATGAAAAGGAAGTGATTAACTTGCTCAGAATAGTTTCTCTAAGAAAATATAAAAAAAACGGAGAAGTTTCTCATGACTCGAGCTGAATAAAATATGATAGCCCCGGGCTCTCCACATAAAACAAATCTGATCCAACGAATATGAAATGAACATGAACAGATGATAGTAGTAAACTCACAAAGAGATATATGAACATCAGATGAATCTGGAAGGAATACGGAAGTGAAACTAGATGATAGAAAACTTCACAAATCGAATTAGGTTCTAAACGAACTAAGGATCTTGTTAAAATCAAAGGAGCATATATCGAATTATCAGTCATACCAAAAGTTTACTAAAGAGGTTGGTAACCTAATCGTATTAACGATTAACTAAGCATAAATAGGAGTATCGAATCACATCCGAATGTATAATGGGATAGGCAGGATAACCGCACGGATAGAATGAATCTAAGGACTAATGTATCATGAACCAAAGCTTCCTTAATGCTAACATGTCTAACTCTTCTGTATGGAAACATCATATAGGACACACAAATTCCTGCCTAAACTTTCAAACTCCCTCTTCCACAATGACAACAAATCCATCAGTCATTGTAATCAACTCCAAACATTCAATGAGCGGCTTCTCGACTTAATTCAACCGAAGGTGTTCCACATTTCCATTCATACACTATATGAAAGGATAAATTTTTTCATTTGTAAGCCATCGATCTTAATGAGCAAACACAATTAGACCACACACTTGTCAACTTCCTGCTCAACACTTCTTCTAAGTCTGAATAGTTGTTCTGCTTATCCATCAGTCTGTCGGTGAGAAGCATTCCTATACTTGAGTCTGGTCCCTCAAGCCTCCAGTAGTTCTCCTTGGTATTGTAAGGTAGCATCGCAAATCTCTGACACGATCACTGCAGGTGCGCTAAGTAATTGAGAAATCTTCTGCCGGAGGATTTATGCCAACTTGCTAACCGAATACACATTCTAAGAGGCAAAAGTGAGCTGACTAACTCTAACATAACTCAAATTATGTCATTCTTTTAAGTGTGCATGGAGATTTTGTTACCAGGTTTATGAAAATTTCTAATCCTGCTTGGATCCCTTATACATCTTAGTACAACCAATAGATATAGAAAAAGTAGAAATGTATCTCAATCATAACATGTTTCTTTCCAGTTTTCACAGATCATAGTTCATCATCTTACTTCTGAGCTTCCTAATATTTGTAATTGGATTCCATCTCCATGTAAGGTATGTCTTCAAATCTTGAGAGCAACACCACTGCCGCCAACTCCAAGTCACGCATTGAATAATTGTCCTTAAACGGTTCTAGTTGTCTTAATGCATAAGCAATAACTTCCCTGGGTTGCATAAGGGCATAACCACATCCCTTCTTGTATCGTCTAAAAACTGATACACACTTGAAGGTATGGAGGCTAATTTCTATTTCAACTTTCCAAAACTTCATTCTCATGTCGTGAACATCTTTTTACAAATGTCACACTTCCAGAATATACAAATGATCCTCATATTTCCACATAATACCAAAATGATTCTCATGTTTCTTCTTCGTCTCTAAATGTACTGAGATGTTATATTATGACAACTTTGTCTAAGTACTCACGAAAATACGATTCATCATGTCCATAAAATAGTCAGAGCATCAGCTAATACTATTAGCATCATTAATAATCATAGAGGCCATTACGAATACGAAAGGAAATTCTAAGAATACTTCAAGCCATAAATCCATCTAAAGGAAAAAAAAAATCCGCGTACTAAAATTGATCTGATGCATCGTCGATTCAAGGTAGGGAATAATGGTTTCTAACAAAAATACGTTTCAGCTTTCAGAAATCAATGCAAGTCTCCTGTTCTCATCCTTCTTCATTGCGAATAAAACTGAAGCACTCCAAAGAGATACACTAAGACAAACAAACCATTTTTTTTTGGTTGCCACTCCTCCAGTTCTCTCAATTTGGTTGGTGCTGTTCAATATGGAGTTTCAAAATCAGGCAAAACATCGTTCTTATACGGATAGGGTTCTTTCTCATCAAACTTTTAATGTTCTCAGGCACCTCTCAAAGATATCCCGTGATCCCCATAAGTTCATGTTATATGATATAATTATTATTATATTGGCCAGGCGTCATAATACTTGCATCATATAAACATGCCTTTATGGAAATCATATTCAACCTCGAGTCGTGACTAAACAATCTCTCAATGCTCGGTCAAAGCAAATTCACAACCTGGTGTAAATCTTGGTGGTTCATTCATGGATTACATCGGAAAAATTCCGATTGCCAATGGACTCTCAAGTGAGATTCATCCCATGGAAACAAGAATAGATGCTAGGAAAACTTCACAACCGCGAAAGTAACGCACGAGTTTTTAGGGTGGTAAGGATAACAAAAGTTTAACAATCGGGAATCATGGTAAAATAAATTAGAATGGTTCAAATGCCAAAGGTGAGACGTAGTATGACAGTAGTTAGTATCTTGATGCCCGGTCAACTAATCCATTCCAGAATAACATCGAAGTTAACTTTCCAAGGAAAGACAGATCAACATAGCGAATCTTATCATTCATAAATGAGGGATACATTCCTATTCTCATGGTTAATCACCACAAGATTTCTTATATGAATAGAACTAGATAAGGAAAAATCTAACGGTGTAGGGAAACTTAACTATGCTTATCAAAAACAAGAGATTTCATAGAACTTGTCAAACACATCATGATCATAGAAATTCTTTGAGTGCCTGTAGAGGCATCTAAAGGGTTAACAAATGAATCAGAGGTTGAAATAAAAGAAGATAAAGCTTATGTATTGTCAAAAATTACCACGAAATTCTCAAAGCATTCTAAACTTACTTGGTCACTAAACTCATGTTATGCAAAATAATAGGCTTCAAATCTCCAGAAGGAGAAATCTTAAAAGGCTACTAGAAGTAGGGCACGAATCAGAGTGATGCGAAAGCAACGATACCTAAAAAAATTCCCTATAGTCTACCCAATCCTTACCGGTCATAACCTAAGTTTCAGAGTGCAAATCCTAACGCAAGTTCTCAAAGGTTGTTTCATAACTCCTATGGTGCAAAACTTAGCGGGCCTAATACTCACAGGTCATAGCCTAAGCTCTACGGTTATGAATCCGCCGATCAAACCTGGCTCTGATACCATAATTGTAACACCCCAACCCGAAAAAGGCTAAAGTGTAACATTATGGGGTTAAATCAGAACGTAAGCAAGCGGAATACATTAGTAATACAAGGTTCACAAAACAGTTCTAAAGAAAAGATAAAGGACTAATTCTAAACATTACTACTTCCAAACTAATTACAAACTGAGAACCAAAAGGGGATCTCTAAGTCTATTCTTTAATCCATGGGAAGCTATCAACAACGTAATCCACTAAGAGCTCCAAAGCACTCTTCACCCAACCCGGCTTCCTTCTAAAGCCTGACGCAGGAAAAGAAATGCGGTTGAGCTTAAAAAGCCCAGTGAACAGATATAAACAAATGAAAACTAATAAACAAAGGAAAACGCAATTGAATGTGAAATAACTCCAAGCAAACCTGCTGAGACAAAGGTCAAGGAATATGGAACATATAGTAGGACTAACAGAATATAATCAAAGCAAATACGAATATGGAATGTCAAACGAATCAAAGGAACATGAAACGGATCATAGGTGTAAGCAATTGAAATAAGGCAAACGTAAGTCAATCACAATGGAGAAGACAAGATAATAAGGATCATATAAAAGTATAACTAACAGAGATGCCCAACAATCATATATCAAATTGTACATAGAGTAGCTAGCTCGATGTACCAAATGTGAAATGAAGTGTATCGCACACACATACCCATTCACCAAATAATACTAAACAAAGTACCTAGGATGCATTCATACGCCCCCTGCAAAACAAATATATATGCACAAAGCTCTAGGCTAAGTAAACATATACAATAATAAATATAGGCCTGAATAGCTAGCTTAAAGGGAACGCTGTGGACTAAAACCCACATCCACAGATAGTGTCAATACCACTGGTGCATCAGTGGCAAGGCCATGGACTCCCCATGACTGGCTACAAATTAATCAAATAATGGGCAACAAATATGGCACAGGAATGCTATAAGAATAAGAACTATAGCATGCAACAAAAATCAAGTAAATCATAATAGAAATTGATCGATCAAATATGGATCATATAAGGGATCATCGCAATGGTTCAAGTCAAAGGTCCAAATCAAAGATTCATATCATGAGGTTCAAATCAAAGGTTCATAATAGCAAAAGGGTTCATAGCACAGGTTCAAAATTTGAAGTTAAATAATTTAAAGATGTTAAAGAAGGTCATGAGGAATCTTAGAGAATAAAACAGATTCATGAATTTTAAAAGTTATTTAAAACTTTTTTTATCGTAAAAGTATTTCTTTAAAAACACATTTCATAAAAGTCGTTAACACCTTCATATAAAACTGGCCTCGTATCGTAATCACAGAAATCATTTAAAAAAAATAGTTTTTCTCAAAAGTCATCATGTTATATTTTTAAAATGGTCTTCATACGAAATCATACTATCAAATGAACCAAGGAAATCAGGCGTATAAAGATAAGAAATCATAATAGTGGTAATGGAACGGATCATGATTCATAAGAAACCTTACTGAAAGGTTAGAATATTTGTACCTTAAACTGCCAACGAAAGCACATCATAACACAAGAATAGGAAGTCACTCCTTCTTCAGCGAATCTACATGAATTAATGATCCGCTAATTATTAATAACTTGTTTTAAATGAGATTATTCGTTTTTGTCAGCTTTCCGTTTTTAGTAACTTTCCAAAAATAGTAACTTCCCATTATTAGTATCTTTCCATAATTAGCAAGTTTTAACATAACTTCCCAATTTAGTAATTTCTCAAATTAGTAACTTTCATACTTTAAGGTTATAAATGACAATTAATAAGATTTAAGGGTTAAAATGGCAATTATAATAGTTTAAGGTTAATCATGTCAATTTAGTAAAGTTTATGGTTAATCATGTCAATTTAGTAAAGTTTAGGGTCAAAATGCAACTTATCAAAATAAAATATGAAAAATGACAAATAAAAATATTTTAAAGTTTATACTAAAATTTTATATTAAGATGATATTTTAGACCCGTCATTTATAAAATATCCTCGACATTAGATTAGACCGTGATGACCAAAATATAATTGACACTCACACGCATTTTGATACCTTTGCTCACACGTTACATATTCACACCCGATACGATACCACATACGCTCGTTACGCACACCATATTCATATACGCAACAGCCCCTCGTATTTCATGCAACAACATCAAGTATTACGCATGTTACTTTTTATATTTCTTTAAGTTTTAAACCATTTCTATATCTTATAATACATATCCCATACATCAAACAGTTCCTTTAAGTCCAAACTAATTTTCATTCATTTTCTTTGAAAACACCATACGTATGACATGCATGGGAAAATCATGCATACACATTTTCTTTTAAGTCCAATATAGTTATTACGTTTCATGTCCTTACATGATTAAAACTTACGTCTGGTTCTTTACTACGTTTAAAGTTCTAGATCTTAGTACCTGATCTAATATTAGCGCATGCTATGACCCAAGATCAGAAAACAACCAACACTACATATTAACGCATGTATATGTATACGTATATTGGACCACATGTACTTTTCCTTATCATTTTATGTGACTGAAACACTTATCTTTCATTCATTCGATCCACTAGTTCCAAATTCAGAGCACATGTTAAGTATAGATCGATTTTAGTTAAACTTATAAAAGGTCTCATGTGAGTTTTTAATACCTGCATGCCTCTCTCTTTGTTTTGTTATTGCAATATAGAAAAGAGAAGAAAGAAAAATAAGCCGAGACATGCACTTATATATATACTCTTTTATAGTTCGACCTGATTAATAATAATACCAGGTTATGATTGTACGAGAGTGGTCAAAACATGTATAATAGATTCGATATAACCAGCTTCTATAGGTCGATATGTATAAGAGTTACAAAGTCGTTATTTTATGTGATGTTGTTTGTGATTTTATGTAGTTGATCAAAGATATTCATGCATAGCCTTTTAATCCATTTTACAACAGACCAAAACATGTTATAAAGGATCAAATAATAACATAATAGAGCAAGGATTACATGATACCTTGGTGAGGATCGAATGCAAAAGAAACGAGGAACAAAATCCCAAAGTCAGACCGAATAAAACAAAGACCAAACCCTTTCTTTTTCAATCAGAAACACCCACGATCAAAATTTCTTCCCTCGTTGCCCTCTTAATCACGTGAAGTTGAGAACAGAAACAAGCGGCCTTCTATTCTTTGTTACGTTATTTTTTTTTTTGTGTGATATGTTTTTTTTTTTGGAGAACCGTATATTATGAAGGGAAAAACAAAGAAAGCGTGAGTTTATTTAGGAAGAGCAATATTCGGTTACATAAGGATGCAAATCAAGATAACATTTTGTGTGATCTTGTGATTTAATTTGTGCTTATCCTTACTTTAGTCAGAAACCAAAAATCTGTACATATCATGTATAATATATATTCGGTCATATCAACTTTAGTTTAAGAGATTTTCATTTTGTAAGTTTACTTAGTCTTAGGATATTATGTAACTTTAAGTTTTATTTAATTACACATACTTTGGTTATATTCAAAATGATATGTATTGAATACTTTTATATGTTCTTAGAATTTTTAAATTAGATGGGTAATTTGGTGATTTTATATGTTCAGAATTTCTGGGTTTTACATGCGTCCAGAGGCTCCAGACGTTAACGCGTGCATAGCTGATTTCCCCGAAGGGAAAATAGGGCTATACACGAAATTCTTTGAGTACGCGAATTACCGCGTGCCAATATTTATTTTTCTGAGCGATTTGCTCAACCACTATCGCCTCCACATCTCACAGCTGCACTGTATAGGTGCGGCTAAGGTGTCGAATTTTGAAGTAAACTGCCGTTTACTTGCGATAGAACCAACCATATCCTTGTTCCGCTCCTTTTACCACACGACGTGGTCAAATGGTTGGGTATCTTTTGCGAAGCGCCCGGGGGCGCTTCTGTGTTATACTGAGAAGGTAGACTCCCTAAGAAATTGGAGGGAACATTTTTTTCTGGGTTGATGATGTAGTTTTTCCATCGCCCTACGAGTTTTATACTCAGGATACTTTGCCAAGGGATGGGCGCCCCGCACCCGGTTCCTATAGGCTGACTGATGCGCATACTCTTGATGCCAACCGCCTAGCCATTAACCCTTATCCAGAGGAGTTTTTGGTACACATGGGGTTGAGTCGCAATTACTTCAGCGCTGCTGACGAGGTGCCCACTTTTATAAGTGAGGAAGGCCGGGGTGGGTGTTCGTCCCTTCTACTTCAAATTTTGTAAGTCTTTTTGTGTGCGCACCTTTAATAACTAATCATTTCTTCTTTCTTGTTTTGTTTATGTGACAGAGATGGATCTATTCGCCATTGTGAAGCTAGAAAAACTAAAGCAGGTGACTATAGGAGTGCGCCCTCTGAGGGAAGGTGAGCAGCCACTACTGGAGGCGACTGCGGGTCGCTTGACCGTGCTGCCGGAGGTTGTCCCTGAAAACACGCCGCCGCTCCAAGTGACGCCTGTTCAGAGCGTGGCGCCAGATGTGGAAGTGGCGCAAGAGGAGGCGCGCGCTGAGTCGTCTGACAGCATAGAGATCCTGAAGCCCGAGGAGGTGCTGAAGGAGGAAGTGGCGCAGAATATTAAGCGCAAAGGAGAGGCTGGGACCAGTGGCCCCAAGAAGAGATGACGCTACCTCATTAAGGATGCGGAGTCGTCCGTGGAGGAGGAGACATCCGCTCCTGGCGCGGATAAGAAGGCTGCTGAGGCCTCTCCATTTCTGTAAGTATCTGCGTCTCTATTATCTTTGTTGTACATTACTTGTCGCAATATGTACTAACTGCCTTCTTCATGTCTTGTAGGGATGATGCCGCGAAGAATGATGGGATCTTCGTGGATGTGGTTTCCTCTCCGCAGAATGAAAACAAGGAGGGGAAAGCCAAGGTTGATGAGGGTGGAGAGGCGCAGCAGTTGATGGATGAGTTGGCTGCGCCTGCTGCGCGCCAGGCTGAGCTGGTGGCTCAGTTGAGGGAGAAGTATGTCGGGGAGAGCTGTACTCTTGCCCAGAAGGATGAGGAGATAGCGAAGCTCCGTGCGCAGCTGGCGGATGCGCAGGCGGAGTTGGAGTCCTCCCGGGTGTACACTGAGAAAGTCACCCATGAGAAGTTGTCTGCCCTGGCTGAGGTGGAGGAGGCGCGCGGGAAGCTTCATCATTACAAGTCTGACATGACTTGGGCTGTTAGGTTTTTGGAAGAGAAGAAGGTGGAGCACTTTGCTAACATTGCCAAGTTCAAGGAAGATATGATGAAGATCATCCAGCTGCAGGAGGACAAGTTGCGCGGCCTGAGCATCGAGTACGATGAGGAGTTATATCCTCATTTGATGTCGACCATTGCTGAGCGCAGGTATTTCTTTTATACTCTTCTTCTTCATAATAATATTTGTTGCTATGCTTTTTATTAACACAAATTGTCTTTGTTGATGTAGGTGGTTGATTAGCCACGGGCTGCGCCTGGCAGCTATGGGCACTCTGGAGTCCCAAGAGGTGTTGGACGCCTTTGGGAAGGTGGTTCACTGTGCGGTGGCGCGGGGGAGGTCGCAGGCTATGGAGGATCTCCATGAGGCCAAGCTTCTGACCAAGGACTTGGCAGAGGTCCCTAGTTATGATGTGGCTGCCTACGATGAGTTGATGCAGGCTATGGCGGGGTTAAAGGTCCTCGAGTTGCCGCACATTGGGAGGTTGGAGCGCGACCAAGACAACCCCATAGATGTACTTATGGCGGGGTTGACATTGGAGCGCCACCTTTTAGAGGATGCAGAGGCGCAACCAGATTACTTCCTGAAGCCTGATGTGTCACAGCTGCAGATTCCTGTGTTCGCGCAGCCTCGCCACATCCTTACCCCGTTTGCTCTTGAGAGGGAGATTCCCTTGAAAGAGGTTTTGGAGCGTCACGCGCAGAGGGCTACGCAGAAGAAGGGTATTCAGGGCAAGGCAGTGTTGTGTGGAGTGGGTGTTGCACACATCCCTAGGTCTGATGGTGTGCCCGTAGGTATTCCTACCATATCTCCCAAGGATGCTTTGATTCTGAGAAAGCTTCAGGAGGCGGGGAGTTCTGCTGCTCCGGAGGATAGCCCTAAGTATCGCCATAGCGTGTAGGCTTTTGTATATGTATTCTGAATAATGAAGTGTATCTTTCCTTGTAATTTTTGTGTAAAAATGTTGAATAAGATACCTTTTTGTTGTTTAAGTTCGTGACTTAAGAAATCTACTTGCATTGTTTGCTAAGTTTAATTATCTGACCAAGTGTATTGGCTGCGTGATTTTAAGAAATATACTTGCATTGGTTGCTAAGTTTTGTTATTTTGACCAAGTGTTTTGGCTCGTTATTTGCTAAGCTTGTACGGTGTACTTAGTTTTTTGCGCACCCGTCGTGGGATGCACATGTGAAACTTACTTTGACGTCTCAAAAGTAAGGCGCTTAACAAGGATACGTGATCCAATGTTGATGGGTTTCCAACCCTCTTACTCAACGAGTGAATTAGTAGGTTTACTCATCCTTTATGCCTTCGTGGGTCTTTAATTAGTGCATGCACGCCATGTAGGCAGAGATATAAGATAACAATATTGACATATATAAGTATGTACGCAATAAAGTGAAATACGCTATGGAGTTAGCTAGAAACCATAACATTTTATTGATACTTGCAAGTTTTTTGAAAAAATAAAAATATAATTCCTAGGAAAGAAAAGAAAAGACAAACACTTATTGGGCATCTCTTAGGATGCAAAGGTGTCTGTGTAATGGCCGTAGCCTAAAAGTAACATCTTTTAAGATTGCAGATGTTCCAAGTGCGCGCTAGGTCGTGACCTTCCATATCGCGCAGTCTATATGCACCGGTGCCGAGTGCATCTGTGACCTCGTAAGGTCCTTCCCACTTTGGTCCGAGCTTGCCTGTGTCTTCTGCGTGGCTCACATCATTGGCGTGGTAAACAAAGTCTCCTGGCCTGAATGAAGTGTGTTTGACCTTTGCATCATAATATTTCTTCATCTTTGCTTTAGCCTTTGCTTCGCGTATAGCTGCACGTTCACGCCTTTCTTCCAGTAAGTCCAAGTCTATGCGCCGTTCCTCGTCATTTGTTGTGACGTTGTCCTCTGCTGTTCGTATAGTTGGCATTCCTATCTCAGCTGGTATGACGGCTTCTGTTTCGTAGACGAGGGAAAACGGCGTGTCGCCAGTACTGGTTTTGATTGTTGCGCGATGCGCCCATAAGACATGCGAGAGCTCGTCCACCCACCTTCCTTTGTGTCTGTCAAGGCGCACTTTTATTCCTTCCCCTAGACTGCGGTTTGCGTGCTCAACTAGGCCATTGGTTTGTGGGTGTTTTACTGAAGTGAAGTGTTGCGTGATGTTCAATTGCGCGCACCAATCTTTGAATGGGTTATCACAGAATTGTTTTCCGTTGTCTGATATAATCTCTCCCGGTAGTCCGAAGCGACAGACAATGTTGTCCCAGACAAAGCGTTTGACTTGGTTTCCTGTGATGCTCACCACCGCCTTTGCTTCAATCCACTTCGTAAAGTAGTCTATGGCTACGATGAGGAACTTTACTCCTCCAGCCGCTACTGGAAAGGGTCCTGCGATGTCAATGCCCCATTTGTAAAATGGCCATGGTGAGGTAATTGGTGTTAGCTCTTGTTGTGGTCGGCGCGGGATTGGCCTATGTACTTGGCAATTGCTGCACTTCTTTATCAGATCTCGTGCCTCGCGATGCATGGTTGGCCAATAATACCCTGACCGTAGAGCGCTTGCCACCACATATCGCGGCCCTGAGTGCATACTACATGATCCCGCGTGGATTTCTCTGAGTACGTAGTCTGCTTGAAGAGGTCCAACACATCTGAGCCATGGTTGTAAGAAAGAGCGTCGATAGAGTATGTTGTCTCGTAGTTCAAATCATTACGCTGTGCGCCGCACTCTTCGAGCGTCCTTATGGTCTTGTGGTAAAGTTCCCTTGCTAATGAATTCAATGATAGGTGTCATCCATGTAGGATCTTGTTCTTCTATCACTGTGGATATCTCCATTTCCAAGATTGACTTGTTTTTCAGGGTTTCTACCAATACCTGTTTTGAGAGGTGCGCGAAGCTTGTGGATGCGATCTTGCTGAGCGCATCAGCGTTCCTGTTATCTCCTCTGGGCACCTGTTTTATTGTGAACCTGTCAAAGTTTTTGATTAAGGACTTGGTCTTTTCTAGGTATTGGATCATGTGTTCATCCTTGGCTTCATATTCACCTAGCACATGGTTAGCGACTAGCCGAGAATCTGCATTCGCTTCCAGGTTGCGTATACCCATTTGGATTGCGATGCGTAGTCCGGCTAGTAAGGCTTCGTATTCTGCCTCATTGTTTGTGGCTGTGAATTCAAAGCGCAGCGCATAGGTGAATTCCATACCTTCTGGATTTGTAAGAATAAGGCCCGCGCCTGATCCATCTACACATGAAGACCCATCTGTGAACAGAATCCAGGGTTCCTGTAGATCTGTTTTTGTTGCAGATGTTGGGCTGTCGGTATCTGGCTTCTCCACGATGAAATCGGCTAAGATTTGTCCTTTGATTGCAGTGCGCGGTCTATATGAGATGTTATATTCACTTAACAGTACACTCCATTTTTGTAACCGTCCTGATGCGTCAGGTTTAGAGATAACTTGTTTGATTGGCTGATCGGTGATTACAGCTATTGGATGCGCTTGAAAGTATCTGTGCAGCCTTTTGGCTGCGAATACTAGAGCTAAGACCAGCTTTTCCATAGCGCTGTAGTTAGTCTCTGTCTTCTTCAGGGCTTTGCTTACAAAGTATATGGGTGTCTGGACGGAGTTCCTATCTGTCAATAGTACTGCGCTAACTGCTCCCTGTGTTGCCGATAAGTACATGATTAGCTCTTCCCCTGGTCGTGGTGCGACAAGTTTGGGAAGGGATACCAGATGGTGTTTAAGTTGTTGGAAAGCTTCCTCCGCTTCTTCGGTCCAACGAAAATCTCCCTTTTTTGTGCACTTCGTGAGTGTTTTAAAGAGAGGAAGTGACTTGTCTGCTGATTTAGATAAGAAACGGTTTAGCCCTGCTAACTTTCCATTTAATGACTGGACTTCTTTGAGTGTGCACGGTGAGGGGAGATCAATGACAGCCTTTGTCTTTTCTGGACAAGGCTTGATTCCATCGGGCTCTATTAAGTATCCAAGGAACATGCCTTCGGTTGCGCCAAAGGTGCATTTCTTGGGATTTAACTTCATGTTTATTCGTCCCAATGTTCTGAACGTTTCCTCGATGTCACGCACCAATTCATCCTCTGTGTGGCTTTTGATGACAAGGTCGTCAACGTAGACCTCTAAGTTGCGGCCTACTTGTTTCTCGAAAGATGTGTCCACCAGTCATTGTTATGTCGCGCCTGCGTTTTTTAAGCCAAAAGGCATTTTTGTGTAGCAGTACACTCCTTGACTGGTGTGGAAAGCTGTTTTTTCTTCATCTTCGACTGCCATTTGAATTTGATGGTACCCTTTGTATGCGTCTAGGAAGCAGTTAAAAGGGTATCCGCACAGGGATTCTATCTTTCAGTCTATTTCTGGCAGTGGGTAGCAGTCCTGTGGACATGCTTTGTTAAGGTCCATGATGTCCACGCACATTCTCCAACTGCCATCGCTCTTCTTTACCATAACTGGGTTAGAGAGCCAGTCGTGGTAGTACACTTCGCGCATGATGCCTGCGTCTACGAGCTTATGTACTTCTTCCAGAATAGCCTTTGCACGATCTGGGGCCTGGCCGTGCTTCTTTTGTCGTATTGGGGGATATCCTTGTCGGATTTGTAGCTTATGCTCTGTGATAGAGTGTGGCACTCCTGTCATGTGTTTTGGTTCCCATGCGAAGATGTCCAGGTTCTTCTGCAAGAGTGCGCATACAGATGCTTTACCTTTGTCAGATAAAGATCCATCAATCGAAACTTGTTGTTCCGGGTAATCAGGATGAATAGCGACTTTTAGGTTTGGTGTTTTTTCTGTGCGCTGTTCTGGAATAGTCTCTGCTTCAGTTGTTACCGCATTGCATTCTCTTGGTGGTACTGTTGTGTTATAGAGGGTGACAACTCCTCCTTCCACTGGAAACTTAAGCATTCTGTGCGCTGTGGATGGTACTGCGTGCATGGATGATATTCCAGGTCTCCCAATGATACCATTATATGGTGAGGGAGATTTTATTAATTTATCCATGTTGCGGTTGAGTGTTGTTCATCTCCTACGACCACCAGCAAGCGTAACTGTCCCATGGGCCAAATCTTTTCTCCTGTGAATCCAGTCAATGACGTTGTTGCTGGTATCAATTGACTTTGGATTTCAGGTCGCAGTCTTTTAAAACAATGATCATACAGGATGTCCGCGGATGCTCCTCCGTCAATGTATATGCGGTGGATATCATGTCCTCCCATATGTATTTCAATAGTTAGTGGTTCTACAACTGCGTTGTCCGCAGCTAAAGTTGGGAAAGATATCTCTTTTTCTGGAGAGAATTTTTGGCTGACTTTTTGCTTTATCTTGCGCTGCCATGACTGTATCATGTATATGGTATCAGCTTTTTCTTTGGGGAGTTCTTTCTTTCCCCCGTTCCTCTGTTTATCTTTTCCCTCTTTGATGTTTTTTACGAGGTGGTCCATTCTGCCTTCTCTTACTAACTTTTCAATTAGTTGTCTTAGCTGGATGCACTCATTAGTTTTATGGCCTTTTTGACCATGGTACTCGCAGTATCCATTCCCTATGCGCTTTTCCTCTGCGGTGCGCATTGGTGGTGGTTTTGGGAAGTTTGCACCTTCTGTTACAAATATTTCCCACGGAGTTTTTGTGAGAGGGGTATACTTGTCATTGTCTCTTCCACTGCGGTAATTCCTGTTGCGGTTGTTATTCTGATCGTTGGATTGTCTCTTAGGATGCTCTTGCTGCCTATAGTTCGAATAACCCTTTTTGCTGTCCGCAGCAGCTGCTTCTCCTTGTATAAAGGATCTGGTGCGCTTTGTTAGCTCATCGAAAGTCTGGGGAACTTTGTCATTTAGCTTTCGGATAAGTTCTGGGTTATTAATCCCATTCATGAACCCTGAAATTTTTAGGATTTCAGGACACGCTTTGACTTGTATGCACTCATCCTTGAAGCGCTCCATAAAAGCACTGGTTGATTCCCCTTGGCGCCGTTTCACTCTTGCTAGTTCAACAGGGTTTTTAGCGCACTTTTTCCTCTGGGTAAAGTTGAGGCGGAATGCTTTCCGTAATTCCTCGAACCCATTAATGCTCCTACGTGGGAGTTTGCTAAACCATGTGCGCGCGTTCCCTACTAACGTAGAATTAAACATGTGGCACCACACAGGCTGTGGCCAGTTTTCGATAGTGGCGGCTGATTCGAAAACTTTTAGATGATCATCCGGATCACCTGTTCCATCATATGTTTTCACATTAGTGGGCATACGCCTGCGTTTGCGGTCTGAGTAATCGCTGATGAGCCGTTTAAACGCGTCAACTTTCTGGCGATGCCAGGGAAGAGACATATCTTCATTCTCTTCTTCGCGACGTCTTCCTCTTGACTTCCAGTGTCCTGTTTCTTCATCCTCGTTGTCCGAGGAGTCGCTGGAGGAAGGATAGTCTTTTTTTTGGCGCTTGCGCCGGCTTCTTTCAGAAGAAGAGCTTGAGGGACTTTCACCTGGGGATCTTCTTTTTCCCAATCTGTCGTGAATCCTCTTACTCCCAGGTTTGGAGGATCCTTGGCTTGGCGAATGTTGAGGTCCTAATCGGTCTTGTATCCCTCGACTGCCAAGTCTGGAGTGAACATTAGTGCACCTCTTGCTGTCTTCTGAGTACTGTGAATCAGATGTCGTACCCAGCCTATCGTGGATAGTGGTACGTTCAGCGCGTCTTCCTCGTGGGTGGCGCAGTGGTGATGGTTCGCGTTCAGGACCAAAATTGAGTCGAGCTTGTAGGCCCGTGCTTGCCCTTCTCCTTGCTTCTTCTTGCATGAGGGCAGTTAAGGTTTCATAATTTTGGGATACAAAATTTCCCAACGTTAGATTGGGTGTGTCCTCAGTTGCTGCAAGAATGTCTGCCTCAGTATTAGGCAACCTATCTCGGTTAGGTGCGCCCGGTGGCACAGTGTTGTTCACTGCGGGTACAGTTTGGTGAGGAGTGGTGAAGAGGGTGCGCTGGAGTTCCTCAGCGCTTGGGACCACTGGGATGATTTGGGTAGTCCTTACTGGTAGTTCTACCTCTGGAAGAGGTTGGGTTGTTCCCGCCTCTTGGTGACCAGGTGTGCTGGTTGTCCCAGCAACCTGCCTAAGAGTCAAATCTTGTTGATTCTTTCTCTGGGGGTCACGTCTTTCTGACTGCGGAGTCCGCTGGCTTGAATTCTTATTCTTTGTCATTCTAGTTCTTAGTTCTTAGTAGGGTCCCACGGATGGCGCCACTTGTTGATACAAAAGTTGGGCGTTCCTGATTATGGGCTCTTGCTCTCATACCAATTCACTTCTTAGTACTTGTAACCTGCGCACTAAGAAAATAAACAACACCGTTAGGCTTATCGTGGGATTGTCTCCCACGATTAGACTCCGGCGTGAGAGTAAGTAATCGATTTAGGGTTCTCGTAAAGAGTTAGGGTTTGTGAATCGTACCTTGAATGAGAGTTATGTCATTCCTTTTATAGGCGCAAAATCCTTGTAGGGTTCGTGCTCCTTACGTTTCGCACCCATGGTGCTTATCCGGGTAAGGATATTTATTCCATAGATAGATGATCCTTATCTATACCGTGTATAGTTTTATTTGGGTTTGGGCTTACGTGAGCCTGTTCCCATTATTGATGCGGCCCAAGTTATAATAGCCCACGCACGGTAGTTTTGGGCCTTAGTAATGTTTATCATTTGGGCTCGTGGCCCATATGTAGACTATACGTCATCAAATACCGGCCACTTTCCACAAGTTTGGTTTCTGATTTCTTGTGTGTTTGTCACTGGTGGTCACATTGTAACTTTGGTTGTTAAGCTTTTTTATTTCCTTTTTAGTACTCGATTATCATGTTTTTCCTTAATTTTACTGTAAACCTACATATAGTACTAATTCATGCGTAAAAAAAAGAGTCTATCTTACTATTTATAATAGTTTCAAAATAAGTGTCGAGCTTTTATATATAGAAAATAATTATGACTAGTTTTTATACTTTACCTTTCTAATTAAACTTGCATTAATTACTCCATTTTTATTTATATATTAACTATGAGCGTAAAAATGATTTTTTATCAATAAAAACTAGCATTAACTACACATATCATAATTTTGTGGACTCTCTTTTTGAGACGGAGGGAGTAGTAGCATGATTTATTTACTTAATTATGAGAAAACATAAAAGATTGTCAAGAAATATTTTTAATTTTATTCCTCGTAGTTATAGTGAAAATCAAGTGTAGTCCTCGACATTTCCAAGGTGCACTTATTGTCTTTGACTAGACGAGTACCCATGCATAGTAACGATATTTTATACTGACAGATAGTTATAATGATATTTTGGTTAAACAAAATGTTACACAATGCACTTAATTAAAATATAATTATAATTATATGCCGCTTTAAAGTTCAATTGATATGCGCGTGTACTCGTCTGAAACTAATAAATCGTGTTTCAGTTTCATATATTCTTAAATCAACTTTTAAATTAATGTATTCTCAAATCAACTTTTATATTTTTGTGTGATTCTTTAAATCGTGTGCAGGGGCGGAGATAAAGGGGTCCGGGGGGTCACGTGATCCCCCGGCGAAAAAAATTGTAGTGTAAATTTTTGAAAATTTTCGGCTATTTTTGTAACGAGCGGGGTAACTCGCGCGTTGCTGCGGGGGCGTTGTGATAATGTTTATTTAGATGCAATTGTTAGCAAAAAAATACTCATTCAATATTTGTTTGTGCCGCATTTCAGCCGTTACTACCCAAATTACTTATTCATAGAAACTTTAGTAGGTTCCAATATTCAAAAAGTAAGAGTTCAGTATAAGCACACCTTTGACTAAAATGATTCATAATTTCATCATCTCATCCGAATTATGCAAACAGATGCACAGACTTATAAAAACTTGTGCAAAAGGTTAGAATTGTAGCCTTAATACATACGTCACTATAAAGTTAAGTCATCATTCCTAATGACATAAATATTTCCATAGCTAACAGACTTACAAATACTAACTTATATGCGTTGCTGCGGGGGCGTTGTGATAATGTTTATTTAGATGCAATTGTTAGCAAAAAAATACTCATTCAATATTTGTTTGTGCCGCATTTCAGCCGTTACTACCCAAATTACTTATTCACAGAAACTTTAGTAGGTTCCAATATTCAAAAAGTAAGAGTTCAGTAGAAGCACACCTTTGACTAAAATGATTCATAATTTCATCATCTCATCCGAATTATGCAAACAGATGCACAGACTTATAAAAACTTGTGCAAAAGGTTAGAATTGTAGCCTTAATACATACGTCACTATAAAGTTTAGTCATCATTCCTAATGACATAAATATTTCCATAGCTAACAGACTTAAATACTAACTTATATGCGTTGCTGCGGGGGCGTTGTGATAATGTTTATTTAGATGCAATTGTTAGCAAAAAAAATACTCATTCAATATTTGTTTGTGCCGCATTTCAGCCGTTACTACCCAAATTACTTATTCACAGAAACTTTAGTAGGTTCCAATATTCAAAAAGTAAGAGTTCAGTAGAAGCACACCTTTGACTAAAATGATTCATAATTTCATCATCTCATCCGAATTATGCAAACAGATGCACAGACTTATAAAAACTTGTGCAAAAGGTTAGAATTGTAGCCTTAATACATACGTCACTATAAAGTTTAGTCATCATTCCTAATGACATAAATATTTCCATAGCTAACAGACTTACAAATACTAAATATTTCCTAATGCACTCGCAATATTTTTTAGAATGTGCAACTACGGACTCGACAAAAGCTCGCCAGGCAATAGCTTTGGTTCTCTTTGGATATTCATAATTTTGTGGATACAATATAGCATAATTCATCCTGCCCCCATCTAATAGCGTCAACAATAATACCAAAAAAAAAAAAAAAAAAAAAAAAAAAAAAAAAAAAAAGTTTCAGGATGACTGTCCATTTTCAATCGAATAAGAAACATTTGTAAGTTAATCTGATGACGACTTTGCAAGCCAAGGATACAGGCATTCTAGAACCACTCATAAAGTCCTCCTGAATAATATGACATACATATTAAAAAAAAGACACAAATTAAAGTGACACGTGTGCATAAACATATCATGCACATGTATAAATATAACTGCCTCGTAGATCAGCAGCGGTGCTAATATTTGCTATGGTAGACTTAAGTAATTTGACAATTTAATCTGGAAAGTAATGTTTAAAACATGTTATGCCTTAAAGTTAAAGAAAGAATATGTTAAAGTTATATATGGGTATTTTAATGCAAACAGATTACACTCTCTTGAAATAGCCATCTTAGATGATCTGTACACAAAAAAATCGGTACCAAACACAATCTTAATAAAAGTTTCATAATTGGTTGACACTCCTGGCTATAAAAATGTCCCTAATTGCAGTAAATTATGCATTTTCAGAACATTCATAAGCTGCACATGTAATCGAAACAACTAACCTTTTCAAACAATTTGTGGCCTCGTTACTAATCAATTAACGTTAGCCCATTAGACACTTTTCAATAACTTCATTATCCATGTATAATACAATTAACTTAATTACTCATCCTCATAAGTATAATACAGTAACTCCACTAATCATCCTTATCAGTAGATTACCGAAACCCTCGATGTTAAATATGATATATTGTGCGAGTTAGAAGATGTTGCTACATCGCTTTGGAACATTCCTATATTCAGATATGTTAGAATGCAACTAATACCCATGGAAAAAAATGTTCACTCAGGTTGAAAAGTAAGCACGTCCGATAACGGGTCAAAGTGGGTAGTTTTACCCAGACATGGTCATTCTTTTGACCCATTAATTATATATACCGAAATTGATACTACCACCTATTTATTCAAGTGCTAAATAATCGGTTTTAGTTGATGATTTTTCAATTTACTGTAGGCCTTCCAGATTGGCTCTGTAACAAAGGCAAATTTAGTGATTTAAGGAGTGTATTGGATTACATGTTCTTAGGTCATATGCTTATAAAGAATCTTTTAGCAATTAAAGTATCACATATACAAATGACCTAATACATTAATAAGGTGCATATCAACAAACTCGTTCACAAATGAGGTTGTCATTATGGAGTCGCATTGCTATTAGAACTCTGAATTAGAGCATCAGCATAGACATTTTTCTCGTTTTCATTATTGTTCAGTTCATACATGTTATGTTGAGATTGTTGAACATATTCTAAAAGCAATTCCAAACACCCCAATGCAATACACCAATATACTAATTAAAGTTCTGAATGTGATATGGTGCAGGATTGTGATTCACCACCAAATATCAGCGAGTAATGTACAGTACACATTGTCATGCATTAAGGTACCAATATGTGACTACCTAAACCATCTACTTTCGTTCTCTACATTATGCTCGCTTGTTTCCTTTGTTTTCAACATGGTAACTTTGTATTCAGTTCCAAAGAAACCTTGTTGTTAATACATAATGACCTGATGTACATTTGCAGTATGTTAAAACACTTTTTATTCATGGAATAGGCTAATCCATACAAACCTTATTGCTGTAGTAGCGTAATTCTAATACAGCATATGCAAACACACCTTATTGTGTTAGTAACCTAATCTAACGACATCTTATTGGGCCACTTGGCTGATCGAAAATCACTTTATTTCTATAGTTTCTTATTCCAAACACCACTCATTTCTACATATACAATTTTTGTGTGCTCCTAACACATCTGATGTCTTTAGTGACCTGGTATGCTCCACACATTCCATAAATTTCTTCACTATTACCAACTATGTAAGGGAGATTAAAAAAGATTTCTTTTACAAAAGCTACTACAGAATCAAGTTTCGTATGTTTGAGCTATTGGTTTATTTAATCTGATTATATGATACTTGCACATTCTCTGACTTTTCAGGTTTTTGTGACATCATACTCCATATTCTGGTCCCACTCGCATTCATTTTCGTTTAATATGGATAAAAAGGCCTATAATATCCACAACAGTGTGATAAATTGGATCATGAAATTATGTAATGTATTGAAGGATTACTCATATGGAAATAATAAATGGAAGCTTTTAGATTCAGAACCTTTACCTTGAATACACTTCATGAAATTGAGTGTCCCCAAATTCTTCATCACATCCTTGATTTCGTAATCCTAGAAAAGCACCAGTGACCTACAAATAACACTAACATAATTTGGTAAAATCTCATTCCTCCATCCTCAGCAAAACCTGTAACAAATGAATTACTAAAGGTTACTACAAATCAAACTCTGAAGCAATCGCATCTTCACATACACCTAAGAACATAGATAACAACAACGGTAGTTACCTTTTGCAATTCCGCCAAAATACTACCTCTAACTCGAACACCAATTCAGTATGCATATCCCTACAAAGACGTGGAAAAAAGTGAATGTGTGAATTATCTCAAAACATACAAATGAAAACATAATTTGGGCACGCTATTGAAACGTAACCTGTTATGTGCCCCTAACTAGATTTTTACAAAAAGTCAAACTTAAACACAATATTCCATTATCCACAAATAACTTAAACCCATTTGATAGGAAAATTTAAACCCGTTTGATAGGCAAATTTCTTAGCTTCTTCATGGTTAATAAGTGTTTGGAGTCGGTCAATCTAGAATCCCTATTTGCCACCATTTATACAATTATAGTTGCAATTTATTGTTGATTGGAACACTCAAAACCCAAAATTGTTCAAAGACATCATCAAATTCCATAACTAAAACCACGAAGAAAACTAAAAACCATCATGAAAAAAAAAAAAAAAAAAAAAATCGGTTTATAAAAATTAGGATTAGTACTTGCCTCATAATTTCAATTAGGATTAGCCAAACACCCCAACTAAATGAACAAAAGCAAATATATTGTGTCCATACTAACCAATTGGGGCTTGAATCATCTTTGGAATTGATAATCGTCTAAATTAACTTCGACTACACTTTATTTTTGTAGTTACCTTATCCAAAAAATCCTCTTACTTCAGTAACTTTGTACCGTCCAAAAACATTTATGTAATAGTCTGATCCACATACCTCATTCATAAATCTAACGGATGAGGTTGGGTGAACCCATGGACATTTTTTTTTGCTTTTTTATAATAAGTAATGAATTAAAACTGAAAAGATAATTTAGGACACGTGAGGTAATGTTCAAGGCATACCTGTCTGACCCGTGTCACTCGTAGCCAGTTTATTTACCCATTTGACCTGTTATTAAAAAAATATAGCCCAAACTCATCAGTTTTCACAAAAATAAATTATAATACCACGTCTAATCTACTACAAATAATCTAATATACCTCTGTCCTGGTCTTCAACTTACGTTCGATATTTATATCCAGCCTAGGAGCCTAGTTTGGCCTGCATTCCGCAAAAAAATAATAACCACTTGCAGCATATTAAGACAGCATATTAATAGACATTATCTTTAGGTAGACAACAACCTACATGGAGTATACTAACCGGTCTAAAGATGGGTGATCTTACTTCTTCGCTTAGCCATGGCCAAAGAATTGGTACCATCCTCCGACGATGACATCTTAGTAGCTGCACTAATAGGATCACCTCCTGCCCCACGAAATGTGTGCCAAAATGCAACACTAAATCACATCCAATCCTAACGGTACGTCCAAAAAAGTAAGCATATCATCTATTCTAAATTCAGATTAACCAACCCATAAGCCAAGAAATAAGGTAATCTAAACACCCCCTTAATTTCAGAAATAAGCATATCAGCTATTCTAAATTCAGATTAACCAACCCATATAAGGTATTCTAAATTTATATTAACTCGACTTTACACAAATCTTATATAACTAAGTGCAACCACATCATCAAAATCTAAGCCTAAAACATACTCGTAATTCAGTTCTCTAAATCACTCACACAATGTGTTTATCACATCGTCTACCCATACTGAGCGTATGCTCGTAGATCTGTAAACTTAATACTCACTTCATAAATCAATCTATTTATCAGCTTAAATTTACACAATTCTTGCACAACCAATACAATAAACACATTTAACTTAACCCCAAAACATAATTCAGATCTATAATATGCACCCAATTAACTCAATACTATTTACAAACCCAACACCCATTTAACCAAGTCACCTATAAAACCAAGTCAACATTACACAATTTTTGACCATAAAACACAATTAGCCACGATTAACAGAACTGAAGTTGAAAAATGAAACTGACCAAAAGTGAAAGCGTATCCATTAGCAGACATCAACTATTTATTAGGCATGATAATCCCAACAGAGCTTATCACATTCATCGCACATGCTCCTACATCCGAGACTGGAGACGTTTTCTTTCCAGACTTCATTTTTACTTAATTCGATCTTCTAAATTTACTCGATTGATTGATTGATTTATTTATGGGTTTCGAGTAAATCTGAAGATCGATGATTGCTATGAAATTGAGTTTATTTAAATAGATTGAAATTGAAGGCATAGGGTTTACCACATCACCGGATCTGGCAGGATATGCCTCGCCGGAAAAAAAAGGACCTGCTATCCGGTGAGATGTGCATGTGCGAAGAAGATGAGGAGAAAGATAGAGGCGGTGGAATTTTCTAGTAAGTGTAGTGTGTGTGGAAGAAATATCTAGAATGGGGAAAACGGAATGGGCACAGTGTCAAAAACGGATGAACAGTGGTTCAAACAGTGCTCTAACAATTTTGCTTTTTAGTATATATAATAATAATTTGCCCCCCCCCCCCCCTAACGGATCAATTTTTTGTGTAGTTTCTAAAAATTATCATATTTTGCCTCTTCAACAATAAAGTTCTGCTCTGCCCCTGATTGTGTGTTTCTTTAAATAAATTTCAAGTTTTCAAGAAATGAGATACACCTATTATATTATACTATGCGAGTACCCGTGCATAGCACTGAGATTTTATAACGGCGTTTTATTGATAAAAAAATAAAAAAAATAAAAAAATAAAAAAAAAATAAAAAAAATAAAAAATTGTGGGTTATAAACTTAGGGCCCCTTTGGTATCCGAGTATGGGTAGGTGTTGAATGAAAGTTTGTTTAAATCATGCGTTTGGTACATTATTTTTTACTTCTGTCAGAGATTTTGAATGAAACATTTCATTCCTCCCAAGTGGGATGGTTTTTGTACAATAGAGACTAATCACATCATTTCTTTTATTGGATGACTTTTTGTCCACAACATATATTCGTTTCTTTTTTTTTTTCCATTTTTTTAAATAAATATATAAAACCTATTAAATATATATAAATTAAACATTAATTAATTTTCTCTCTCCTTCATTTTTTTTAAATCTTTCTCAAATCCGAATCCAATTTCAATCCTACTTACAAACCAAACGCACCCTTAAAATAATAAAAGTTTGAGGATTAAACATAATGTTTTAAAACCCGTCTCAACATGGATGGTTCAACCGGTTGAAACCGTTTCAGTCAAAAAAACGGGTCAAATTAAACCGGTCAACCTGTCAGGTTGGGTAAAAAAGGGCCAAATTTAACCGGTCAACCCACCGGGTTTGAAGCGACCCGGGTCAACCCGGTTTTCGATGTGTTTTAATAGTATGTTAATAGTTTACAGCTTTGCATATGCTTTCTGAAAATAATGTAAGTTTCCTTAAATAGATGACTAAATTTTTAAGTTTTTTCAAAAATAATGTAAGTTTTCTTAGATAAATGACTGAATTATTAAGTTTGACCAAGATTAAGTTTTTCACTTTAATCATTTTCTCTTTATAGATAGTATAGATATATGTATATATGTAGTATAATTAAAGTGAAATGACGTCTTCTTTCCTTTCTATTTTCATTTGAGTTCTTATTAACAACCAAGATCAGCAACAATCTTAAAACCTTCGACATGCATCTTCAAATTTACTTCCAAATTATCACCCAAAACACTAAATTTATAACCAAATAACTTTCAAACTAAAACTAAAAAAGCAAATCCTCATTGCCATTCAAGGCCGAAAGTTATATAAAAAAAACATAAATATGGCCCAAAGTTCGGTTTAGATTTAGTGCACAAGTTAAAACTTAAAACACAACAAAATGACAGAAAGAAAACTACAACAAAAGACGTAAAAAAGCATCGTGGGGTAAATATCATGTCAGTTGATAAGGTGGTGCAAATAAGGGCTTCAGGGGTGCATTTAAATCGAGCCGTGATTAATTTTAAAGAACAAGATTGAGCTGATTAATTTCTTTTAGTTGGTTGGGTAACAATGAAATTGGGCTCATTAATTTCCATATATTGTGCTTTTTTTCTTAGGTAAAGCATGGCCAGCAGCACAAAATAAGTGGAGTAGCACTGCATTAAAAGAACATCACCCTTAACAAACACGAAATTTTTTACGCTTGTTTCTTACCTGATGGAGATGTAACCCCAAAAATGTTTGGAACTAAATACTTCCAGGTTACAGGATTTGCTTGTTCTAAAGAATGCTTATGAGCTGTGCATGCGTCAGAGTTAAACACTGAAAGATAACAGTCCATAAGTCGATACTGGCCCAAAACTGACATATAGCAAGCGTTCCAATACGGAGAAAGAAGCAGGAAAGCAAGTGTAACAATCAAACAAAGAAAAATAAGATTCATATAAATCCCGAAAGGCTATGCATCATAGATAAAGGAGTTGCACAATCACCATGTCACAATCTTTGTTAACGCATTTAATCTCGCTATGTATTGATGCATCCTACACCATATAGTAAGAGGAATTCTAATCACAATGACTCAAGAATCATGCTCTAAACTGTCAATAAAGTTGAAACTCCCGTCAAAAGATAGAAAACTCATTGTTTGATCTTTGTTCATCAGTAAATGAAATCAACAGGTATGATAAACCGAGTCACTCATTAAAATGACCTTAAATACATGTACCTTCTGCCTCTATGCATGTGTTTTTATCTATTCTCCAAGCGTTAGCCCAAACCCGAACTTGTAGTCTTTCTTCTTATGGTCAATCTGCAGTTTGTAATTTATAATACCAACCATCATTTGTGGCTCAAATGCAACCAAAAATAAAATAAAAGTAGATACTGTGCAAGAACTAGTCTTGGACAAGCAAAAACAGAAATCACATGGTCCTTTTAGATGTATTTATTTGTTTTTGCGAAGTGTAATTCTCTTTTAATGGTTTTCTAATGAAATAATGGTTTATTTGTCTGCTGAGATATTGACCATTGATGCACTCACCTCGGCAGAAAGAATAAAATTTAGACCCATGTTCAGCCTTTCTTCAAGAAAAGTAGATATACGTCCATCTGAATCGATCTTTCCCCTAAGACGACTCTGCCAATATGAAGAAAAATAAATTAGACAGAATATAAAAAATGGGACAAATTATTAGTCTCTACATATAAAATATTCAGTGCCGTGATGCCAAATAGCATAAACAGTTCAATATGCTATCTGCAGTTCAATATGTGCAGATAGAATATGTAGCATTTTGTATTGTCTACAACTCAGATCCTGCGAATATAAGATATTAATATCTTATAGTAAGTGATCGCAGTTCGCTAGGTCCCTGAAAATCGGTAGGGTGGAGGGTAGGCTCATATCAGATCAATCTAGTACTGTGTACCATATAGTGTGGTACATTGCTGCCCTATTGTTAATATAGATTTCCTAAGGTGTTATTAAATCCAAACTTTCTATTATATTAATACTTTACAAATTATCATGGCCAAATACAAAACTCGAAAGATATGTGTGAAACACAAAGACGTATTGATCCTCCTTTTGCCAAACACCATATATAAAGATTTATATATTTTGCCAAACACCATATTTAAAGATTTATGTACTAGCGAGAATGATTAGTTGGTCACTGGATCGGGACAGAATGCCCCGCGGTCGTCTAGAACGAATTTGAATAGCAATTGGAAATATCACTTTCCATATTGAAACCGTGTACCACGAGGTTTCAGGAACGCTATTGTACCTGATTGGGGAATGATTGTCACGGGATCACAGATCGCAGGTACTCTGGTGTACCATGTGACTACAAAATCTCAGTTATTAACTCTTTTGTTAGACTTTAGAATGGTTGTTTTTACATTATATATAGGTCCTCCTTGCTAAGCTGTTACCTCAAAATCCAGAACAACAACATACCCAATCCGGCCAGGGCGGGGTATGGGACCTCAAAATCCAGAACGATTTATAAAAACGTGCGCACCTACCATCACTGTAGGATGCTCACAGGAAACAAATGTAACGTATAAAAGAGGCATACCCTTAAAAGAAGTATGCTTGAATGATTATCAACATCAACTAAACTACAGGTTTCAGGAGGTTGAAATTGAAAATTGAAATCATAGAAGACAATAGTGATGAATTTTATTTCAAACGAGTAACATGGACAATGACGATTAATGAAGAATTCTAGGAATTACCTGACGAAGCACATAATCATAGCCAAAGCTGGCAGTGGCCTCTCTTGACATGAAATTGTACATTAAATCGGATGCCAAAGAAACCTATAGAAAAGATGATAGCTTTAATAAAATAACCGGGTTATGAAAAAATCCAGAGTTGTGATTGAAAATAAAAATGAATAAGCTTCTTACTCTTTCTGAAACTTTCTGAACATAGCCAAGAGCCACCAATCCAGTGCTAGCAATCTGTCCAGTCGCAACCTGCAAGAAAGAAATGAACTTGAATTAGCACTAAGAAACGACAATAGTAACTTTAATCCGTTTACTTATGAACGGGTCAAGCTGGGTTGTGTTTTATCTCAAACAATTTTAATGGGTCAAATTAAAATAATAATAATAAAATAATAATAAAAGCATGGTCGTAAAACTCGCAAGCCGGTACTCGAGCGGTTGGCAACCTTGTAGCAAGTAATTGGCCTAGGCGCGAGTACTCGAATTGGAATTTTATATAAAAATTTCAAAATTATATGTATGACATGTTCATAGGACCCTAGTATTATGTTCAAGGACATAAACACAGTTGTTCAAATAACTCAAACTGAGTTTTGACCAAAGTTAACACCGAGTTGACCGAGTTTTGATCGACTACTCGGCCTTGTCTATAAAGTTTTACAACACTGCTTGAAAGTCACTCAAAACCTATTTTCAATGCATACAGCCACTTAAATCATCTTTATTCAAAAAATAAGAATATTAGTGAACTATTGTTGTTTTGGTGATCATAACTGATGCATATATTATAATGAAAAACCAGTAGACATAGCACATGAGAAAGTACCATTTTATCTGTGTTGTATCGAGCACCATAACCAAGACCAGACCTATGATGCTGACCAGCCCAGAATACTTCTGCACCTAGAGAGAGGTTAGGCGTCACACTCTGCAAGCATCATATTTTGTATTAGAAGTGTTAGGAGTAAGTTATTTGCTTATAAACGACGAAGGAGTTAAGATCTGTGCAGATATTGATACATGAATCAGATTATTCACTTGAAGAACCTTTCCCCAACCAGTTGAGACAGGCTAAACGAATCATACATAAATTGATCAAATGGTAAAAAGTACTTTCCAATCCATTGGGAACGGCATGGCAACAAAACGATAACTATATTGACGCATGAAACAGCAATCAACGACTTTGCCAAAACTATCACTAGATCCAGAATATTTATAAATTCATGCTATCCAGGTGAAACACCTGAACTTGATTTTGTTCCATTAACTGATGCATTTAAATGACATACACTTAAAATTTCAAAATTTGCATTATCACTTATATAAATAACCAATCGTATGCATGAACTTCACCAACTTATAGCTAATTATATGTCTGCACTATTTGTAAAATTTAGCAAATACTTTACCTGGATATAATTAGCTCCAAGCAATCCACCATTTCCTAGTTGGAATAGAACCCTATAGTCTCTCCCCTGCATAAAGGAAAACAAATCACCATTATAAACAAATCGCTTCTTTAAAACAACATCGGATAAAACTCTTTGAGAAGTATGTGGACTTCCGTGTTAATAAAACGAAACAGTATATAACATATACAATCCCTTTGCGTGCTGCAAGCTTTAAAAGGATGAGCAAATTACCTTATAGTCAAAGTTGGCAATTCCTTGTGACATGTGTTCTTCACTTGTAAGCTAGAAAAAAAGTAAAAAAAATATTGCAACAAAATAGCGTGCACACATAAAAACGACAATAACAGCATCGATTATTATACCTGAGCATTAGCTTTCAAAGTAAGATTCTCTGTTAACTCGCACCTGCCTCTAGCAATAACCCTCCCATCAGTCATGACCCTTCCAATAAGCATCAACTAAGCAGCAATACAAAAGTCAGAACCAATAGTTGCATACAAAAACTGACGATATAACATCAATAGTGGATACCTTTGGGTCAATATAGTTAGCGCCAAACTCATAAGTAGCATTAGGAACTTTATATATTTCGGCTGACTGAGAAGGAATTTCCGTAGCTCCCATGTTGATGCTGAAAAGTTAAAACACGATACTCAATATTACTCATCAAACGAAACATGACTTAGACAAAATATAGTATGAAAGAGTGAAAATGTGTGTGCGCAATATGATAAAGTACCTGTGACTGAGTGAGAACTTCTGGTTAAGTATTTTGGAAAAATCGACACGCATTCCCTCGAAATAATCAGCCTTTAACGATACTACAAACAAACAATTAACAAATGTCAATATATAACAAACAACAAATGATGACTTGCAAAAGGTGAAATTTTCATAACAATCTAAGCGAAATCAAGAGCATTTAAAAATTAAAAAAAAAAAAACCCGATCCTCTAGATCACATGGCCAGCATGAGGAAGGCACAACACGTAACACCATGATCAAAGGGACAGGCAAACGAGTAACCGGAAAAGGTTTCCCCTCTCGACCCATATCCTAACCGGGATTAATCGCATGCATTTGCTTTACGCGTCCCACCATTGGGAGTAAAATGTGTACTCTTAAACAGTTATAAAGACCACATTATATAATATAATAACAACACATCAACAGCCTGATCACGATGTTTTTAATTTGTAAACCTAAATTCTTGTAGGATCTCAATGTACAGCAATAATAAATAAATAAATAAATAAATAAAACTGACTGAGGTTTTCGCGGTGAATTTCATCATAAGGAACAGGGCAAGGCAGATCCATGTAATCTACTTTTTTATCAGGTTTCTTCTCTTCTTTTGAAGAAAAAGGACCTGGTTGTTGAGTGAAGCTTGCCATTAGATGATGAATTTAGTTATTGCAAATTGGTTTTGCTATGGAAGAGGAGAGGAGAAAAACCCTTTTTGTTTGACTTTACTAAACCCTTTGGAGTGGACTTGTGAAACAAGACAACACACCACACATTATTTATTAACTCAAGTAAAGATCTTCTTGTTTTTGTATTTTTCGTTTTCTTTCTCTTTGTATTTTACGTTTTTTCTTTTTACCCATTTTTTTTTTTTTTTTTTTTTTTTTACCTTAAAGATTTTGTTAAGTATAAATATAAACATAATATAAGGAGACGTAAAATGTCGGAATCCAAAATTTCTTATAGCTATGCTTGGCAAATATATAGTCTATATATATTAAACGATTAACCGTGCATAACAACGTGATTTTATATTTGTAGATAATTATATTGATTTTTTGACACACTGTATAAACCTCAACATTAACATTTTCTAGAGTAAAAAAAAAGTGTATGTGTGTATATATTAGATGGTGGTATGATTTTTGAAAACTATTATTAATTAAGTTTTTGCTAACTTGTCACTTATAATAAGGGGTAAAAAATAAATAAATAAAAAACCCTCAAAAGTTAAAAATTTTTAAGAAATTAAGAGATGTGATGCATGCTTTATAAATAGGAGGTAAAGTTAAGGATACGCAACATATTTCTACAAATAAACATAAGTACGCAACGTACTTAGTAAAGTGTTAAACGTACGCAACATATTTTCAAAAAATCGTCGATCTACGCAATATGACCTGCTGGCAGCATGTTACCAGGTTACCTAACTTTAAAAGTTACACCTTTGATCCCTAAACTGTCTCATATCTAGCGTACATGATCCTATATTAGTCCTATTTACCAGCGTTACACCATTAGTCCCCAAACGTTACAACGTTAGTCCTATTTACCAGCGTTACACCGTTAATCCTCAAATGTTACACCGTTAGTCCCCAAACGTTACACTGTTAGTCCTATTTAGTTACACCGTTAGTCCCCAAAAATATATACATAAAAAAAATTCCAGATTATTTAAAAAAAAATCAAGATTTAAAAAACATATATGTAAAAAAAAATCCAGATTATTAAAATAATAATAATAATAATAATAATAATAATCTGTAATTGTTTTTATATATATGTTTTTTAAATCTTGATTTTTTTTTTTAAATAATCTGGAATTTTATATATATATATATATATATATATATATATATATATATATATATATATATATATATATATATATATATATATATATATATATATATATATATATATATATATATATTTTAAAAAAACTTTAAAAAAATCTACAATAAGTGTTTTTTTTCAGATTTAAATTTTTTCAAAGAAAAAAAAATCGATAAACTTTTTTGTACATTTTTTTAAAGTTTATTTTTTTTTAATAATCTGGAATTTATATATATATATATATATATATATATATATATATATATATATATATATATATATATATATATATATATATATATATATATGTTTTTTTAAATCTTGAATTTTTTTTTTATAATCTGGATTTTTTTTTATATATGTTTTTTAAATCTTGAATTTTGTATTTTTTTTTTTAAATAATCTGGAATTTTTTTTATATATATATTTTTGGGGACTAACGGTGTAACTAAATAGGACTAACGGTGTAACGTTTGGGGACTAACTGTGTAACGTTTGGGGACTAACGGTGTAACGCTGGTAAATAAGACTAAATAGGACTAACGGTGTAACGTTTGGGGACTAACGGTGTAACGCTGGTAAATAGGACTTGATGAGGCGAAAAATGAACCACTTTTAGGGGGTCATTTAAGCCCGGAATTGAATTTATTTGATCAAATATTGCCCTAAATCGTTCCTTTTGTGATTTTAGGTACTTTGGGAGAGAAATCTGGAAAAGGAAGCAATTCGGACGTTTTTGGAGCATAAAAGTGAAGAAAACGCCAAAGACTTAATTTTCCAAGCTGGGAACAGTAGGTGACGGCGTCAAGGGTAACAATTTGACGGCGTCAAGAGTAATTTTCATGACGGCCCAGTACAGAAATGAAGGCGTCACAAGGAAGAGCGTCTAGAGTAAAATACGTGACGGCCTGGAAAAAGTTAATACATGACGGCGTCAGATGTAGATCAAGGCAGTCCGAGAATTCTTTTGGCGGAGAGATGACGGCGTCACCCATTTGGTCTTGACGCCGTCAGCCTCAATTTCCTATATATAGTTTTCTAATTTTCATTCATTAAGAGGAACAAGTTTGGAGAAACCATAAGGCCGAACCATATACGATTTTTACAGGTTTTTCAAGGGTTTTCAGCTCTTGAACCCTTACATGTGTAATTGAGATAAGTGTTCTTCTAATTCAATCAATATGTCTATGTGTTGGTTGTCTATATCTTGTGCTTGTCTTGATTCCACCATGCTAGGCTAGATTTATCTTGTATTTGCTTAGATCTAATGAAACCTAGATGTTGATTATGTATTGATTACTTGTTTATGGTTGTACTGGATGAATGATTTCAATGTTAGGCTTAAGAAAACTGGCAGATCTCCAAATGGTAACATGCTTGAACGTCTTAGGAAACATGAACCGATGTGCACTAGGTTTTATTGGTTGTATTTAATGCATGAGTAAATTCTAATGATCACATGTTAGGAGCTTCTTAGACGGCTAGACATAGGAGTGAAGTAGGCACTCATAGGATTGGGGAGTTAAGTGCGTCACCCCATGAATGGTATTAAGGAATACAATCCGTCATCCACGCAACTATAACAAGTAATTAACGTGTAAAAGATATCTAGGGAGTAGTGAAATCTAAGTAAACACATTTCTCCACTTATTGCTCACAACCTTAGTTAAATTTAGTTTTATTTCATTTCTAGTATTTTATTTTGATTGCATCTTTAGTATTGGGTTAGTTGACTAGCAACTAATTCCGCCCCAAATCCTTCAAACCCGAGATTTTTACTTGCTTTCTAAAAAATATAAAAATACAAAAATAATCATCCTTCATCTCTAGAACTAGTATTTAGGTTTTCTAATCCTAGCGACACTATTCCTAGCTGAACGATCAATCCCCCGGTACTTGTCACTATACTATACTACAACGATCAGGTACACTGCCTGGTGGGGGTTGTAAGCTTCTCAAGATCCCTTGAGAGGTAAAGCCTGGTGTGATTCCCACGTATCAGGACTAAAATAGGATCATGTACGCGAGATATGAGACAGTTTAGGGATCAAAGGTGTAACTATTAAAGTTAGGTAACCTGGTAACCTGCTGCCAGCAGGTCATATTGCGTAGATCGACGATTTTTTGAAAATATGTTGTGTACGTTTGACACTTTACTAAGTACGTTGCGTACTTGTGTTTATTTGTAGAAATATGTTGCGTATCCTTAGCTTTACCCCTATAAATAGTTAAGATATATGGTTGGCGACGAGCAATTAGAGGTTTCAAAAAATTGTGACTCAAACATGTACACGATTCCGATCATTAGAAATCAATGTTGCAAAAAGCGCTAGGTGTAGGCGAGGCGGTTGACACCGCCTAGCGTCTATACCGCCTAGGCGGATTGAATTTTTCTGTATAAAAAATTTAAAATTATATGTATTTGGTATAAAATATGCTTAATTTAAATATAGTTTTAATTATTTTTTTATTTTTTTTATTATTTTTAATACACTCTATTATTTGTTGGGCTTAATCCACTCTATTATTTGTTAGGTCAACCACCTATATTATTATTAGACCACCCATTAGGGTTAAAATTCATATCAGAGATTCACAATCTCCCCATTCACCCTGTTTTCTTTGATCCACTTCAAGAAAACAATTAAATTAAAATAAAATCAAGAAATCAAAACCCCAAAAATGTGTTACAACCCGTGCTAATTTAAAGTTGTGTTAAAAGAGGCATGGAGAAAACCTTAGATCTGAAGTTAAACAGGCGTTGACCGGCATTGACCGACTCGCCGCCTAGGCCGATTTTTCCCGCCTAGGTGGTTCTTTGACCGCCTTTTGACCAAAACGCCTAATTTGGCCGATTTGTTTCAAATCACGGCGGTGGGAGGCCGACTAGCGCCTAGGCGCCGCCTAGACCGCTTTTTACAACACTGTGAGAAATCATTTTCATTTTATTTGGGTTGACTTTACTTAATAAATTGAATATTATGCTAAATAAGGTTAGGTGGTGAGTTTAATATGTTTCGATAATTAGGGTTCATGTTAAATCAAATAAAAGTTTTTTAAATTTTATATAATATTTATAATTTCTTTGTGAACTAAAATAGGGTGCTATTATGAAGACCCTAGCCAAATAACTGGGAAAATCATGAGGGTTTTAACACCTCAAAAATATCGCAGCGGAAGACTGTGTCATAGGGGTGCTACTTCATAATACAAAGTACAAGGTATAGAAAACGAACTCTAAATGAGACGTTTTGAAAAGTTACCATTCGATTAATAAATTCCGAGATACAAACTTGAGTTCCATAATACAATACATAAGAGTTTTAAAACATATCGAATGGTAAAGATAAAAGCATAAGTCTTCAAAACATGCCAAGCGACTCTATGCTCCATGCAACAGCTATCACCTTACAGACCTGAGATAAACATGCTAAAGTGTCAACACAATGGTTGGTGAGTTCATAGAGTTTGTCTTAAAACAGTTGAAAAAGCCTCAAAAGAATGTTCACACAGCAAAGGCATTGAGAATCCACTCAGTTGCAAGTCCCGCCATAAGAGATTTGCAACCTGTGTGTTCACAACCCACTGCTAACATATAGTATGATTTCAATATAGGTGTATACGATATATGCACGCTTAATGTAAAGTATCACTGCCTACTGAACCTCTTGACAAGAATAAGCACAAATGCTTCAAAGAATAAGCACAAATGCTTCATAGTGGATTATATTCACCCAAGGCCAGGAATATATGGCAATGGTGGGGACGTCAGCCCGATAGTACTATCAATACCTCTCCCTCGGCTCCATCCAGGAGTTAAACAGTAGTTAAAGAATATAGCGTATAGAACACATTAAGGCACATATCGTAATAAAACTACACATCATGTTTAAGAGTATAAAAATATAGCATAGCATATGAGTAAAATTGTCTTTAGTAAAAGAGAAAGTAAGTAGTTTAAGCATGTATCTCCCCAAAAGGGATTAAAACAAGTAAATGAGAAAAGTGGGGCTACGAACTCACCTTAAGCTTAAGTGATGTGAAATCAAAGTGGTAGTCGAATCGTGAAAGTCTCTAAGAGCAGCCTATAATAGAACGTTGCGACTTAGGTTCTGAAGTAACGTCTAAGAATACGAAGAATTGCCTATATATGTCTTGCATAATGTTCATGATGTAGTACTTAGTATATAGCGTAAGTCTTTGAATATAAATGGTTTATGAAACATGTATAAGTTGTATATCTCTTACTACCGTTCGGGCCGACATAATTCAGAAGTCATGGAGTAAACGTTCGAGGAGCCAGGACACTTTAATTCATAAATCCACAACTCATCTCGACGGCTTACTTAATGAACTCCTCACATGAGGCTCCCTACTATTGTAGTATTTGATAACAAATGTATAAGTTTTGATCCGAAAAGTTACATGTCCAATATTTGAATAAACTTAGGAAAGTCTATTTGTACATGAAGATTGTTATTAGGGTAAGTTTATTATAACTTGTATCTCATGGTTCTTTAGAGGGAGTAGATCCAAATTGTTTGTTCAAGTTATCGTCAACTCCTTGTTTCATGTTTTCGCCTAAGTAAGTTTATATTGTCATTTAGTCATGGCTTCGCCGTGACCTTGGTCATTTTTCCATGGTCTTGAGACTCAACCTTGGCTTTAGCCATGGTTGTGGTCTTGGCTTTAGGTCATTAGACCTCTTGGTCTTAGTAAATCATAACTATAATATAGTGACTTTGGTCTAAAATGGGCTGTTAAGATTTTGAAGAAAATTATCACTCGGAAAGCGTTTTCAGGGCTCGAGCTTCTTTGTTCCTGAATGAAAACGTCGTTCCGGACAACTTTCGTGTTTTAACTTTTTGATGAATCGGACCAGAAGAGGGACTTTCAAAATGGCAGAATGCAAAAACAGTAGGTATGGGCAGTTTTGCCGTTTTGGTTTCGCTAACTTCTTATGGCCATAACTTTTGACTCGGGTACTCGTTTCGGGTGATTCAAATTGCTATGTTTTCCTTGTTAAGTACTCTTCTACAATAAGTAAGTGTAAAATATCAAAGTTATACTATTTTGGTTGTGGTTCTCCATAAAAATCACTAGTTTGCTTGTTTACTTGTCATAAGTTAACATATGTATACCAATACTTGTTTTATCCATTTTTAAACATCATGAACACAATAACAAGAACATATATAGCATGAAAGGAATACAAAGAGTATGAAAATGATAATTAAGCAAGAAAGTATGTTAGGGTTTGCTTACAACTTGAGGCTTTCTAAAAGAAAGGTAAGTAACTAGTAAGGTACGGACTTTGATAGACTTAAGCTTCACCCTTTGCAATCTATGATAAACCGATGTTATTTGAAGATTATAACGACGCCTTCTTGAAGTCCAAAGCTATTTGAAGATTATAACGACGTCTTTTTGGAGACTTTAAAGTTATAACAACTTTTCTTAGAAAATTTCCAAGATTGAAGATCAAACACTAGTTTTCTTTCAAAAACTAGTTAACTTTCTTACAAAATATAAGAAAAGTGCCTTAGGTTTTAGGACTTGAAGGTTATAAGAAGGTGTGGTGCAAGTTTTCTATGTGTTTTTAGCTTGGTATTTATAGGGTAGGAAAAATAGTTAACCATATATTGGGTTAGAATTTAACCATGGTTAGTTTAGACACTTGTAAACATCCTAGAGATCAATGGTCAAGATTTAACCACACATGGTGACTCCCCCCCCCCCCCCCATATTGGCGGTTCATGAACTTGGAGAACAAGGTGTGGACTTTTGATGATATTATCCTACTTATGTGACTAGTTTTGACCCCGTAAATTGCTAACCGTAAATGATTAAGCCTCAAAACGTAAAACCGGGTATCGTAAAAATATGAAACTTGAAAGTATGGTTAAACATGTCAATATAGTCCATAATAAAATATAAAATGAGTGGTAGGTTCTATCGGGTGCGAAAACCCTGCTAAAAACTGGAAACACGGGTCTAAAACGCGTAATTCGCGTAAAACGCTGAACTGAAAAACGTAAAATTCCAAAACTTTTGGAATTGTCCTAAAATGATAGAAAATCATATTTCTATTGTTTATAATGTTTTATGGATATATCGGGATGCTGGAAGGGCGTTTAAACCTAAAAGTAAATCTCGGACACGGCTTTGTGATTTTTGCAGAAATGATCCGACGAGCGTGAAATTCTCGGATTATCATTAAAATAGTTTAACTTACGAGAATATAAAATAAAAATTTTGGACGTAAATAGTAAAAATGAATAGTAAAAAGTGAATAGTAAAAAGTGAATAGTGAAATTTTCGGGAATAGAAGTTAATCTGAAAATGCGAATTGTTACAGTCTCTACCCCTTCAGGAAACCCCGTCCCGAAGTTTAGTGTGTCTAGGTCTCTTATCCTAATAGCGGCATAATAAAGCTAGATTTAGAATAGAATAATATGGTAGGATAAGGTATGTACCCGTTACGCATTGCGGGCTTCCTTAGCACCCAAATAGTATGCTCGACCCCGAGGTGGACTAACATTGTATCCACGGTTTGGGTTATTATCTTCAAGCATTACTGCTAGAGTCGGGTTATCCAGTACTTGTCCCTGTGCCCTATTTAGCTTAGGACAAGTATCTCGGAAGTGGTTTGGGCTATTGCACTCAAAGCATGTCTTTTGGTTGTTTCCTATATTGCCCGCATTCATCGATGCTCTACACTTATTTGCAAAATGAACCAACTGTTTGCATTTTGTACACACTCGGCATGGCTCAGACTTCTGATGATGATAAGCACATTTATTACACTTAGGATGTGGACCTTCATACTTTCCCTGATCATAAACTGTTGCCGCAAATCCTCTTGCTCTCTTATTATCAACCATTGTACCCTTTTGCTCGCCTGATTCACCTGCTCCCTTCATTTTATCACTAATCTTCAAAGTTCCATTCCTAACCATCTCATCTGTTAGGGTCCCTGCTCTTAATATTGCACTCTGAATTGTGGGAGGTTCGGTTGTTTTTATTGTCCCACGAATCTTAGGAACAAGGCCATAGATGTACCTCTCAATCCTTTTGGATTCAGGGGTAACCAGATGAGGAACTAGTTTAGCTAGTTCATGAAACCGATCTGTGTAGGTTGCATGACCAGCCCCTACCATAGAGTGATGCCAAAACTCGTCTTCTAGTTTTTGCATTTCATTAACCGGGCAGTATTCTTCCTTCAGTAGTCCCTTAAAGTCGTCCCATGTCATGCCTACAGCTGCTTCTCTAGTCCTTGCTTGAATCTACATGTTCCACCATGTCAATGCCTTTTCTGATAGTAAGCATGCAGAATATTTCACTCTCTGGTGGATTGCACAGTTACTGATGTCAATCACTGACTCCATCTTCTCGACCCATCGAGTATATGCCAATGCACCTCCTTTGCCATTAAACTCAATTGGTTTGCATGACGTAAATTCCTTATACGTACATCCAGTCCTATGGTTGTTGTTGTTGTTGTTGTTGTTGTTGTTACCATTCCTTCCTCCATCATTTGTAGCGTCATTTATGCTTCCGTGGTTTCCCGAATTGTTCATGTGATTGCCAACTTGTGTGACTATAGTGGGAAGTAGGTTTTGTAGTTGTTGGGCAATAATGGTGGAGACATCTGAATTTCCACCATCGTTACTAGGGTTACTAGTGTCGTGAGCATCTCCTCTACCTCCACGTCCACCAGTTCTTCCACTATCATTACTAGGGTTACTAGTGTCGTGAGCAGCTCCTCTACCTCCACGACCACCAGTTCTTCCACCTCTTGGTGTTGCACCACCTCGGCTAGTGCTACGAGTTAGTCTCTTTGGTGCCATGATATCTACAAGGAGGGACATTTTGTCGACGTCAGATATGAGGTGATATTCCTAGACTACTTAGTCTTAAATCTTGTCAATTTGAGTCAATCATTGATTAATGTAAGCATGGTCACATATGTCTACGTGAGTCGTGACGCCTTTATAATTATGTTGGCCACCATAATTATAATTGCTTCCTTTCACACGTATACATATTTACCAGGCACACATAACTCAACAATTGGTACTACATAATTGGGTAGACTTTCTATCATCTGCTCTTAAGTTGTGAAAGGGTAACGTAGTCTGGGTATCTAGAAAAGGTGATATGACGAAATGGACTAGTCGCGCTTGTAGTAAGGTTTGAGTGTCGTACTAGGACATATGAATCACTTCTAGGTATTAGAATCATATAAAGCAAGTATAAGGCAAATCATCAAATCTCTACAGGAAACTAATAACCTTTATTTAACTTAATCTTATGTCTTATCAAACAAAAACTGTCACAAGATTAAGTTAATTAAACAATTATTACTTAGCTCTAAATTTTTGATGACTTGACTATTGTCTGGGGTTTCTTCTAAACAAACAATTAGCAATAAGCATATGCGCATGAAGTGTGTGCAAGGCAAAATAAAGAGAAGAGTCTTAATGTTTATAGCAGTTATAGTCTAGGTAGTATATGCAACCTAGTTCTCTATAACCAAGGCTCTGGTACCAATCTGTAACACCCCAAAAATATCGCAGCGGAAGACTGTGTCATAGGGGTGCTACTTCATAATACAAAGTACAAGGTATAGAAAACGAACTCTAAATGAGACGTTTTGAAAAGTTACCATTCGATTAATAAATTCCGAGATATAAACTTGAGTTCCATAATACAATACATAAGAGTTTTAAAACATATCGAATGGTAAAGATAAAAGCATAAGTCTTCAAAACATGCCAAGCGACTCTATGCTCCATGCAACAGCTATCACCTTACAGACCTGAGATAAACATGCTAAAGTGTCAACACAATGGTTGGTGAGTTCATAGAGTTTGTCTTAAAACAGTTGAAAAAGCCTCAAAAGAATGTTCACACAGCAAAGGCATTGAGAATCCACTCAGTTGCAAGTCCCGCCATAAGAGATTTGCAACCTGTGTGTTCACAACCCACTGCTAACATATAGTATGATTTCAATATAGGTGTATACGATATATGCACGCTTAATGTAAAGTATCACTGCCTACTGAACCTCTTGACAAGAATAAGCACAAATGCTTCAAAGAATAAGCACAAATGCTTCATAGTGGATTATATTCACCCAAGGCCAGGAATATATGGCAATGGTGGGGACGCCAGCCCGATAGTACTATCAATACCTCTCCCTCGGCTCCATCCAGGAGTTAAACAGTAGTTAAAGAATATAGCGTATAGAACACATTAAGGCACATATCGTAATAAAACTACACATCATGTTTAAGAGTATAAAAATATAGCATAGCATATGAGTAAAATTGTCTTTAGTAAAAGAGAAAGTAAGTAGTTTAAGCATGTATCTCCCCAAAAGAGTTTAAAACAAGTAAATGAGAAAAGTGGGGCTACGAACTCACCTTAAGCTTAAGTGATGTGAAATCAAAGTGGTAGTCGAATCGTGAAAGTCTCTAAGAGCAGCCTATAATAGAACGTTGCGACTTAGGTTCTGAAGTAACGTCTAAGAATACGAAGAATTGCCCATATATGTCTTGCATAATGTTCATGATGTAGTACTTAGTATATAGCGTAAGTCTTTGAATATAAATGGTTTATGAAACATGTATAAGTTGTATATCTCTTACTACCGTTCGGGCCGACATAATTCAGAAGTCATGGAGTAAACGTTCGAGGAGCCAGGACACTTTAATTCGTAAATCCACAACTCATCTCGACGGCTTACTTAATGAACTCCTCACATGAGGCTCCCTACTATTGTAGTATTTGATAACAAATGTATAAGTTTTGATCCGAAAAGTTACATGTCCAATATTTGAATAAACTTAGGAAAGTCTATTTGTACATGAAGATTGTTATTAGGGTAAGTTTATTATAACTTGTATCTCATGGTTCTTTAGAGGGAGTAGATCCAAATTGTTTGTTCAAGTTATCGTCAACTCCTTGTTTCATGTTTTCGCCTAAGTAAGTTTATATTGTCATTTAGTCATGGCTTCGCCGTGACCTTGGTCATTTTTCCATGGTCTTGAGACTCAACCTTGGCTTTAGCCATGGTTGTGGTCTTGGCTTTAGGTCATTAGACCTCTTGGTCTTAGTAAATCATAACTATAATATAGTGACTTTGGTCTAAAATGGGCTGTTAAGATTTTGAAGAAAATTATCACTCGGAAAGCGTTTTCAGGGCTCGAGCTTCTTTGTTCCTGAATGAAAACGTCGTTCCGGACAACTTTCGTGTTTTAACTTTTTGATGAATCGGATCAGAAGAGGGACTTTCAAAATGGCAGAATGCAAAAACAGTAGGTATGGGCAGTTTTGCCGTTTTGGTTTCGCTAACTTCTTATGGCCATAACTTTTGACTCGGGTACTCGTTTCGGGTGATTCAAATTGCTATGTTTTCCTTGTTAAGTACTCTTCTACAATAAGTAAGTGTAAAATATCAAAGTTATACTATTTTGGTTGTGGTTCTCCATAAAAATCACTAGTTTGCTTGTTTACTTGTCATAAGTTAACATATGTATACCAATACTTGTTTTATCCATTTTTAAACATCATGAACACAATAACAAGAACATATATAGCATGAAAGGAATACAAAGAGTATGAAAATGATAATTAAGCAAGAAAGTATGTTAGGGTTTGCTTACAACTTGAGGCTTTCTAAAAGAAAGGTAAGTAACTAGTAAGGTACGGACTTTGATAGACTTAAGCTTCACCCTTTGCAATCTATGATAAACCGATGTTATTTGAAGATTATAACGACGCCTTCTTGAAGTCCAAAGCTATTTGAAGATTATAACGACGTCTTTTTGGAGACTTTAAAGTTATAACAACTTTTCTTAGAAAATTTCCAAGATTGAAGATCAAACACTAGTTTTCTTTCAAAAACTAGTTAACTTTCTTACAAAATATAAGAAAAGTGCCTTAGGTTTTAGGACTTGAAGGTTATAAGAAGGTGTGGTGCAAGTTTTCTATGTGTTTTTAGCTTGGTATTTATAGGGTAGGAAAAATAGTTAACCATATATTGGGTTAGAATTTAACCATGGTTAGTTTAGACACTTGTAAACATCCTAGAGATCAATGGTCAAGATTTAACCACACATGGTGACTCCCCCCCCCCCCATATTGGCGGTTCATGAACTTGGAGAACAAGGTGTGGACTTTTGATGATATTATCCTACTTATGTGACTAGTTTTGACCCCGTAAATTGCTAACCGTAAATGATTAAGCCTCAAAACGTAAAACCGGGTATCGTAAAAATATGAAACTTGAAAGTATGGTTAAACATGTCAATATAGTCCATAATAAAATATAAAATGAGTGGTAGGTTCTATCGGGTGCGAAAACCCTGCTAAAAACTGGAAACACGGGTCTAAAACGCGTAATTCGCGTAAAACGCTGAACTGAAAAACGTAAAATTCCAAAACTTTTGGAATTGTCCTAAAATGATAGAAAATCATATTTTTATTGTTTATAATGTTTTATGGATATATCGGGATGCTGGAAGGGCGTTTAAACCTAAAAGTAATCTCGGACACGGCTTTGTGATTTTTGCAGAAATGATCCGACGAGCGTGAAATTCTCGGATTATCATTAAAATAGTTTAACTTACGAGAATATAAAATAAAAATTTTGGACGTGAATAGTAAAAATGAATAGTAAAAAGTGAATAGTGAAATTTTCGGAAATAGAAGTTAATCTGAAAATGCGAATTGTTACAAGGGTAGCATTTGTAAAAAAGAGCTGTCCAAAGAACCTAACTAAAGGTGCTACCGTAAAGACCTCGTGGCTCAACTTCGGTGTACTTTCTACATGCTTTACCTACCAGTTCACTCTTGTTTACAGTACAATATCTTTTTTTTTTCTTTTTTTTTTTTGGCAATTTAATATTTTTAACTTATTAAACTTATATTCTTTTTTTCATACTTTCAATTTAATAACTTCTTTAATATAAATAAAATTAAAAAATGTTCCAAATAAACTTGCCCACTAGAATATCAACTTAGTCCACCAGAAAAAAATATTCTCATGTTCAGAAAAACATGAGAGGTAATGTTTTGTTTGATATAATTATACTTTTGAATTAAAATGAAATAAATATTTTTCAATAATGACAATATACAATCATATCAAATACAAAAATAATCCACCCCATTCATCAATCAAGAGTGTAAATTATAAATATACTCGGCATTCAGACCCGTGCGATGCACACTGGCTCGATCTAAATGTTCATAGTCATGAAAGCCCGTGCGATGCACATGGGCTGTATAGAAGTTTTCAAAATTTAATACCCGTATTTTATTTTCGTCATTTTATATTCGAGACGTATTTTTGTCATTATATATATAAGTTCTCGTGGTAGCATACATTTTGTAAGCATGATACGTATTTAAAATAGTTTATTGACATGTAATATTTTAACATGTATTTTTTTCGTAATATTTTTTGTCTATTTATTTTGGTATTGAATCTATCGTTTTTTATTGGAACTAACTAATATTAATACATCCGGATAAGTTATAACTATTTCTTATGATAGTCAACAATGCCCGTGCGATGCACATGGGCTGTATAGAAGTTTTCATAGATTTAAAATACGTGCGATGCACATGGGCTGTATAGAAGTTTTCATAGCTTAATATTCAGCATTTATTTTTGTCATTTTGTATTTAAGTTGTCATGGTGTCACACATTTGCTAAGCTTTATACGTATTTAAAATACTTTATTGAGTTGCACATTGGTTGTATATAAGTTTTTATAGCGTAATCTTCGACACTTATTTTCGTCATTATATATCTAAGTTGTGATGGTATCACATTTCCAAGCATGTCACACATTTAAAATAGTTTATTGACATTAAAATAGTATATGTGAAGAGATTTTTTTCAAGATATTACATTGAAAAGAGTCTCTTCACATGTAATATTTTAATATGTATAAGTTACATAAATTATTTTAAATATGAAGTGATGACATTAGTGTTTGAGACATTTTATATTCATCCCAATGCGATGCACACAGGTTTGGACTGCCTCAGGACCCATGTGATGCACACAGGTTGGATGTAATTGTTTTTTTTCATAATGTTTGGGACTAATTTTCGGTTCATGTTTGAAACTCTCATTTTTTGTGAAAGACGGACTTCGTTCAAATAAATTACATTATTAAAAGCGAACTATAAAACAAATTTCTTTTTTAAAAAAACTATAAAAACATAAAATATTAAAGTAATTAGTATATTCAAGAGTATAAATTATAATTCGTATAATAAATTATAGTTCGTATAGTAAAATATTGCATGTTTAATTTGTAATGTACTATTAATATGAATGCTAAGTGTTTATCTATATTGACACTGATAGCCATGACATTGTTCTTGTTGTTGTTCTTTTTGTTGTTGTTCATTAGCATTTTGCATGTTTTGTTCTTGATACAATTTTTGTGACTTCTCGATCTCTTTCTTTAATGTGAAGAGGTTTTATTAATGCATTATTACAACATTTTTTCATAAACTATAATATCGAATTTAGAGCATTCATTAGTAACTCACTCTAAGTATTTACAGTATGACGACATGAATCACATGATATCAAACTCAAATGAATAATGCTTACCTCGTGATAGGTGTAGGATAACATTTGAAATACAATTTTCTTCTCCTTTATATACTTTTTCGATTTAGAAGATACTTATTGTTAAGATGATCGTGTGAAGATATTTTTATTATATACTACCATTTTCAGTATGTAACATCGACATAATTTACACAGTCATACCAAATATCAAAGTCAAGCAATATTCCAAGACATTTAATTAAGAAAGTGACATTAACACACCGCAAGACAAAAAACTACATTAAGAGCAAAAATATTTAAGTGCACCAACAAAGTGTAGTAATAATTTTTGACTAAAAATTGAATGCTTGTCAAATAAACTTACTTGCTAACGAATCAATAGTATTAGCCCGTTTAGCGGTATTACATGAAGTAAAATATTGCATGTTTAACTTCTAACGTACTATTAATATGAATGCTAAGTATTCATCCCACCGGTGGCCGTGGCATTGTTCTCGTTGTTGTTGCTGTTGTTGTTGTTGTTGTTGTTGTTGTTGTTGTTGTTGACTTTGTTATTGTTGTTCATTGGTCTTTTGCATGTTTTGTTATTAATACAATTTTGTAACTTCTCGATCTCTTTCTTTAATGCTTCTTGACGCGCTACAAAAAATAATTAGATATAGTTGATCATTAGTAACTTAAATACAGTTAATCAATATATTGCATTTTCAATCAAAGTAAAAATATTCGTGCATGTTCCACTTAATTGATAAGACAACGATGTGTAGGATCTCTTAAACTATTAGAGAAGATGATGTTACTACCAAACCTCCTAAGTACCATCTTTATGTCCTACATTCTTACACACACAAAACACACATGAAATTTACATAAAATAACATAAATTAATATGCTAAATAAGTAAGACGATATGATGCTTACTTTACCACCATAATAAGTTGTAGCTAAATGTGCACGCGGTGTGGAGGAAGTTGTGGTTTGTTGCGTGTGATTTTTGACACATTATATAGTTGATAAAATATTTGTAACTCATAGACGAGAAGGTAAAAAGACTAACCACTAATTGGTGTGTTTAATTTATCCATTCATGGCATTTTTGGTTTGTATTCTTTGAGGTTTAGAGATGACTTGAAATATGTTGTACCGTACAAATTTTTGTGCACGATTCCTCATGCAAAACATATTGTACCGTACAAACTTTTGTCCACAATGCCTCTTGCGCATTAAATTAAGCACTCCAATCTTTAGATAGTATAGACGATATACTTTTCATGTTGATTAAACTACCTTGTACCGTACTACAATTTGTGCACAAATGCTCTTGCACATTAAATTAAGTCACCCAATATTGTGTAATTGATATACTTTTGATGTTGCTTACACTACCTGGTACCATACAAATTTTTTCAATTACTTGAATCACTAATCTTATGTACTTACTCTTATGCATGACTATTAAATCAATGTACTAACACATGAAACCTTCATATTTCACTTTTAATTCTTGGGACATTTATTATGACCTCTTTACATTTATAAAGCTACTTAAACTTTATATAATATAAGGTACATTCCCCGTGAACTTATGTGAATAGTGCCCGCTCATTATCGGGCCTCGGCCTTTTTTTTTTTTTTTTTTTTTTTCTTTTCGTACCTGGCCATGTTTAGTTTGTGAATAGTACCCGCGACAAAGCGCGGGTTTAAAACCTCCCGTTTTACGACCCTACAAACAATACGACCCTACAAACAAACTATAGTCGTTTTGGATAGAAAAAGATTAAAGCCCACACACCGGCACTGACACACCCCTTTATATTCTTTAACCAAACAACACCAAAACCTGAAAACAACCCATTTCAAAATCTCACCTGAAGCGGGAAACAAACCATGAACAACAAGAAGAAACCAAACACTCCCACCATTCCAGACACCATCTCCAAATCCAACAAAAGAACACGAACCCAACTCAAACCCAAACCCGAACCTGAAGATGGGCTTTGTGACATAGAAGATTTGTGTTTTGAGGAAGAACAAGTAGCGGAAATAAGGGAATGTTTGTTGAAATGGTATGATGTTAATAAAAGAGATCTTCCATGGAGGAGAGTTGAAGAAGGCGATGGGAAAGCGTATGCAGTCTGGGTGTCCGAAATTATGCTTCAACAAACAAGGGTTCAAACTGTTGTTGGTTATTTCGAGAAATGGATGGCGAAATGGCCTTCTGTTCATCATCTCGCTCTTGCTTCTATTGAGGTCTACTTTTCTAATATCTTTTCGGCTTATGTTTCATAAGTCCATTGTTTTAGGTTCATTTTAAAATCTATGAACTTATATAAGTTTGTCATATAATACTGTAATAAATTTGTGTAACCCATAGGTTTCAAAGTAAGCTGGTAAAAATAGGCTTATGAAACGTAAGCCGAAACCATATAAGCTCATAAGCCCAAAAATAAGCTTAAACGAACACCCCCCCTACAAGGGTGTGAGTAAATGTAAGTTTTGATGAATTCAAGGATTTTGAAAATTTTCTCTTTGTTTTTTTGCCAATTAATCTTCATGTGAGAAAATCAGAAAATAACTTATGCCCTACATTTCATGACAAAATTATCTTTTGAAATTGAATATATGGTGTAGGGGATTTAGAATGTGTGTGTTGAATGTTATAGAAAAGAAGATAATATTTGGTGTGTGTTTGTGATTGCTTGTTAAAACTGGCTTTGAATATGCAACCCCGAGATAGAAACTCAAAATCTGAACACCTTGAAAATGCGCTTTTCCTTTTTTGCTGTATATACAACAAGCAGTTATAATAAGCAATCCCACAACTTTATTGCAGCTGTTTATTTACTTGAAATTTAATTTGACAGTAAGAATCAGTTTCACCATACCCAAACTTTAGAAAATGATTATCCGCGAACTGGAAACGCAACAATCAGATAATATACAGAAACCCAAACATCCCCTAATTAGTGTTACGCTATTCTGAAACCCTTTGTACAGGAGGTTAATGAGATGTGGGCAGGATTGGGTTATTACAGACGGGCAAGGTTCTTGTTGGAGGTCAGTTTAGTTTTCTTGAATTCAGCATATGATTAAGCTCTCTCTTTAAGTAGTCGGCCTCCAGGTCGACGGCATAAAGATCCTACCCTCTTGCAGCTGGTTCTTTTCTTTATTGAAGTTATAATATGCATGTTAGGGAGCAAAAATGGTTGTTGAAGAAGGAGGTCAATTTCCTAGATCAGTAAATGATCTTCTTAAGGTTAAAGGAATAGGGGAATACACGGCTGGTGCAATCGCGTCTATAGCGTTCAATGAGGTAACTAGTTTCTCCAGCCATAGATTATGAAAATTTGTTTAATTGTATCTTTTTCAATTCTATTTGTAATCAAACACGTCTTTCTGATGTAGGCAGTGCCTCTGGTGGATGGAAATGTTGTTAGGGTGATTGCTAGATTAAAGGCGATATCAGCAAATCCTAAAGACAAAGCAACTGTCAAGAGCATCTGGTTAGTGCTCAAATACTCCTTTCATCCAATAAAACTGTATTTTCTTTTTACTATTTGTGGTATACCCTTCAACTAAATTGACATGTACTATGAACCAACATAAATGGCAAATAGGTACTTTTTACTTGAAACTTTACAGAAACGGAAAGTGTGAGGATGCTGATGTGATTTTAACTTTATGTTTTCTTGGAATGAAAGTATGAGTAACATTTCAAACTAGAAGTGATAACCCAATAATTTTTATATTTAGGAACAACTGTGAAGTTTTGTAAGTTAATAGATACTTCTCCATCCCTGGAAAACAACAATATTGGACTATTGGTCATATACCCTTTAACTAAGATGAAAGACACAGTCCTGTGAAGCAAAATTAATGGCAGCTACCTACGTTTTGCATAAATCTTCCCATAAAAAGAAACTTTTTGCAATATTAATGAGTAGGATGTGAAACTTCCCATAAAAGAAACTTTCTGCAATATTAATGAGTAGGATGTGAAACTTCACATAAAAGAAACTTTTTGCAACATTAATGAGGAGGATGTGATTTTGACTGTGTTTCACCACCCAATGAACAAAATGACAGCTACTCATGATTTAAGTATAAATGTATTAATGCTTCTTGCTTCTTTATCAATGTGGGATTGGTTGTTACATAATCCCCCCCACTAAACCTCTTTTTCGTGCTTAATCAACGAGAGACTGGTTATTGCAATATACTCCGTATTCTATAACTTTCTTACAAGAGAAGTTTTGATAAGGTTTAATTAATGATTTCATTACAGGAGACTAGCTGGACAACTAGTTGATCGTCATAGGCCTGGAGATTTCAACCAGGCTCTTATGGAACTTGGCGCTACATTATGTACTCCCTTAAGCCCTAGTTGTTCATCCTGCCCGATATCTGCTCAATGCGGTGCACTTTCAGAGTCCAAACGTAGCACATCCACACTTGTAACTGATTATCCAACAAAAGTCGCAAAGGTGAAACAAAGGCGTGACTTTTCTGCAATTAGTGTTGTTGAAATATTAGAAGGTGAAGAAGGTACAGAGTATACATCGGAGTCAACAAGTAAGATTTTGCTTGTTAAGAGACCAGAAGAAGGTTTACTTGCTGGGCTTTGGGAGTTTCCATCTGTTCCCATGGATGGAGAAGCCAATGTGGTTACAAGGAGACGAGCTATTGATAAATATTTGAATGATTCATTCGGTTTAAACCTTACTAAGTCGTCTAACATTGTTGAAAGAGAAGAAGTTGGGGAATATGTCCATATCTTCACTCATATCCGTCTCAAGATGTATATTGAGCTATTGGTTTTGCGTTCACAAGGTATTTATCCAGTTTACTATATAATGCGTATGGAAAAATAAAAACCACCTTTGGTGCATCAGTTTGCTTAAAGTTACAGCCATTCATAGGACTTCTTTTACATATATGTGCACATTGTGTACACTAACTATAGTTTGTTTTTGCAAACAGATTTGCGTAGAGAAAAGGGCAAAGGACTCATGTCCTACAAATACGTTGATGCCAAAACCGTTGGAACTATGGGATTAACAACTGGAGTACGAAAGGTAAAGTGCATGGTTTTCAGCATACAAAAAGTTACCATCTGTTTTATACTACTTTGAATTCGCTCATAGAGCTCTGTTTGTGTCATTCTTTTTATCCTCGACCTCGTTTTGTTATTATTATTTCGTTCATTACTTTTTTGTGGTTCTTTAAATGTTTGTTCTTTATGTAGGCTTACAACCTGGTCCAGAAGTTTAAACAGAGTAGGTCAAGTTTGGTTGCAAGATAAACTATATTGATTGTCGTACTGGCCACCGCACAAGTTTTGCTCTTCAAAAGTTGAAGTAATTATTGAAACTTTAACAAATGTGATGGTTGTATTAAGTATTAAACTAACGAATGAATATTCACCAATTTTGCTAGTCGAAGTTATTATTGATGATTTTGGGATGGGCAAATGACAAAAAAATGCATCGAACATGACCACTTTTGTGATTGTGTAGCAAACTATTTTTTTTTTCCTTATTGTATGTACTGAACTTTCAAATTTCGATCATTATGTGTATTTTGTGACCATTTTACCCTTGTTTTTTTTTTTTTTTAATTTCGACAGGTAAAATGGTCATTTTACGCGGAATAGTCACAAAATACACACAACACAATCACAAAATACACACAATGATTTTGGTAATCAACTCATAGTATAGACCTGATCAGACTTGCATTCTCACAAAATTGTTCACAAGATCAGACAGACACTTCTACAACGTAAATTATTGCTAAGTTATTGCATAGTTTGATACATATTTACGGGAAACAAAGACTAAAAAGAAATAGGATTCAGAATAAAATAATTACACACTTTCAGCAAAATTATACAAGACCATTAGTAATTTTCCAGTTTAATAAACACAAGAAGCTCAGTTGAAAAAATGTCAAATAGACAACAAGGTATAACTTTTTAAAGAGCCAAAGCAGCCAAACTCAAAGCAATATACAATTAACTACTGTTATTGCTCTAGAATTGACCATTCGAGCTCCTAAAAAGAGTTTACATACACAAAAAAGGGCAAAAAGAATTTGCAGCATCATTCATGTAGAATGATATATGCAACAATCTTAATCTACATCAACAAATAATTTCCCACCTTCCACAAATATTTGTCCATTAGTAATGACACTAATATACAGCAACTTAAAATCCGCTTGCCCCATCACGTCTAGTACATATGGAGCTCTCACATGAGGTGTTTGCTCGAGGGGAGTGCAGGCAGATGTATATAATATGGACATCCTGAGCATATCTTTTTCCACAAAAATATATTTCTTCGCAACAAGAGGCTTCAAATGCTAGAAAACCATCATCACCCACTTAAAAGAGCTCCTCTGAATTAAATTTGTTCCAAGCCTCCTATTAAATTGAACTCAAAATTATGACCTCAAAGATAAATAATATTATCTACTCCCTAGTGTTTGATAACAAGTAAAAAATCCAAAAAAACAAAAACAGGAAAGCCTCCAAAATGGCAAAATCAATTGTTATGATGACATTTGCCGAACGTGCTATTTACTCTACAAAGGGAATCCTCAAACTAACTTGACAAATACGAACTTTCCTCCATCAGTAAGATGCAAATGGGTTTATAATCATGAGCTACTAACATATGATAAATAAAAAATGTGTATGTATTCATTGAACATATATTACATGCCCATAGCTTTCTACACTGGTAAAACACACAAAAAGTATAGCAAAAGCGAACACAATATTCTAAAGTATGGATGATATCTTTTTTATATCATTTTCGAAAGAAGCCCTAAGACCATCTTCAATGCATCAAGTCATCAATGACTTGGCTATAAATTTTGTACTAATTTAATTCTTTTTTAAACTATTTTGTCAAATCTACTTCAATGCAATATGCAAAAGCTATTCAAAAAGCTTTTTAGGTAAGAATGTGAGTGAAAACTGTATTAAAATAGGAAGAAACCTTCATAAAATATTTTCAAATGAATTTCTGAAACAGTGAAAAGGTTTTAAAAAAGCTTGCATAGGGGATGCTCTAAATGAACTATAGATGCACACTGCATGCATTTTTGGCTCCAATTTTTGAAAAAAATAATGCAAATGCGTAGTTAAATAATTAACTTGTGTGATAAAAATTAACAGAATTAGTATATTGTCTATCAGCTTCAGATGTTCAACTAGTAGTCTAGTACTGACATAAAGATGTCGATTGTCTAATTACTTAAAAGAATTTTTAAATTTGTAAAAGAAATATGTATATGTACCTTAAGTAGGTCAAAGACCTTTTCAGCAACATATTTTTGTTGAAGATTAGCTCCTTTTTGTTGCACTTTGTCAGGATGAATGCACAAAGTTGCCTTTCTATAGGACTTTTTGACGTTGGCACCAGTTATTAAATCAGTCAGTGAAACAGGCTGCCAACCGCATCCAGGCCATAAAACCTAGAAACCAATCAAGAGAATAATGAGTATCGATGCCAAAAGGAACCTCGGGGAACAGTTAAATGTTTATTAATTTTTAGATAACTTGTTATGGAGCATTAAACAAGGGGAACCATGCACAAAAAATTAACATTCACAACGGTTTAAAATAAACTTCAAAATTGCTAAATGGTATATTGTCACAGACGAGTTCATAGCTTACCATGCAACCACTGTGTATGAGACAAGAAAAAAAAGAAGTGTATGTGCCAACTACAGTTGGCAGAATATACGGGTATGATCATGGGTTGGGGTTGAAACAAATGTTATTTAGTAAAGGTCAAAATGGGTCATGTAAGCTTGTGTGAACCCACATACATGTATTGTATGATTTTTATAAATACTTAAAGCGTTAAATGTAATTAGAAAACAATTTCTTATTACAATAAGAATCTGTTACTAAAATATAAAGCGATTTAGGATGCCATAAGCATCAAAAAACTTTCACCCCCCTAACTCTGACCCATTTGACCCATTAGGGACAAACCACAGCCCAATTTAACTCATTCTTAGTAAATGGGTTCAAACATTTAGAACCGTATTTTGACATAAGCAACTCTAGTTTTACTCAGAATACATAAGGATGCCACAACCTTTACCACTGCATTTTTTGAAGTTTCCAATATATAGTCACTTAACTGTTGAATCATAAAAAGCAGAACATAAATCAAGGGTTGCCAAGAGCATACATATTGTAATGTCGATAGCAGTGCACGCAAATTTCCTTCTTTCCCAGCAGCCCAACGCTTAATTTCAATATCCAGAGTTTCACCAATCCTCTGAGAGGAACACAAGATATGAAGAAAATAAATGAGACGCAGTTAGTAGAAAAGTGATACTCATCCGCAAAATTCAAGCAGTGCAGATACATGTCTACAAGGCAAAGGCTGCTGAAGTCCCATGAATCTATGATTCACCCAAAAAATGAAATGCCTGACTAATACTTACACTTCTTTCTTCCTGTTCCCTCTGAGATTGTAGATCACGATTATTCTTTTCTGCCAACGCTTTAGCCTATACATGAAAGCCTCGTAAATCAGAACTAAAAGTCTTATCACGTAATCATTTCACTATATCCTATATCTTACATACATGGAAATAAAATCAAAGAAAAATACTATATAATCGCATACCGCACGCTCCTGAGTGCGTTGTTGTCTTTCCAGTCTAGCTCTTCGTCGTTCTTCCGTTTCACCTTCAACATCTTGGAACATTCCGGCAGATGAAGGAGGAGCTTTTGATAGGAAAACAAATAGTAGTGAATAAGTAAAGGTGGGAAGATTGTCGTAGTCAAAATGGGTTCGGTTCAAAAAAGGTAATTTTTGGTATGGGTCAAGCCAGGTTGTCCGAAAACACTTCTTAAAATTTTAATCTACTATAAGTAACTAATAACTACAAAGGTTACATTACATCACTGATTATCTAACTTTTTTATGCAATAATATTAGTATATTACACTTTCGGCGACTTTCGACCAGTCTCCTTTTTAGCTAGCTTTCATTCTATTTAACCAATTGATCAATTAACAGATAGAACATTACCAAATTGACCCATTCATAAGCCAATAGTCAAAATAGCCAGTTCCAAAAATAACTTGAATTATATACAGGGTTCAAAATTAATATAGTTAAAAGTATACCTCCAAATATTGAGCTGAGATCGTCAACAATATTGGTGGTGGAAGATGCTTTCTTCATATTGGAAGATACGCCAGTAGAAGACGTCCTCTGAGGTCCTTGCTGTCCTTGTCTGTTCTGGGATAGTGGATCAGGAGCAGGGTCCTGCATTGCAGATAGAAAGGTATAGCAATATGAGCTTTCAAATTATATGCAGAATACTTATGGTATATGATACAGCATGTACTACTCACAGAAGAATTTGCCCTTGGTCTTGGAGCACTGCTTGCTCGGGAACTGAAGAAGGATTCAAGATCATTGTCATTCTTTTGTTGGTTCATCTTGGCAGCAGCGGCAGCAGCAGCCCTATCTCGAGCTTCTGCAGCAGCTCTCTCTCTAGCCTGAGCATTGACCCTTTCAACAGCAATACGTTCTGCTCTACGGCGTGCATCTGCTTCAGCCTTCGCAACAGCGGCTTTCTCCTTTGCTGCCTTTTCCCTGGCTTCTGCAGCAGCCCGTTCACTGGCTTCTGCTGAAGCCCGTTCCCTGGCTTCTGCAGCAGCTCTTTCTGCTCTTCCCTTTGCATCAATAGCTGCCCTCTCACGGGCCTCAGCTTGTGCTCTCTGAACGGCAGCTCTTTCGGCCTTTAACCGAGCTTCAGCAGAAGCTCTCTCACGTGCCTCAGATGCTGCTCTTTCACGAGCTTCCCTAGTTGCCCTTTCTACAGCTTGTCGACCTTTTTCCCTTTCAAGTCTACTTTTCTCTCTCTCTTGTTCTTCCCTTTCTCTCTGTTGGCGATTTGCCTCGTCTTCTGAAGATATTTCATCCCTCTGTAGTTTCACAGATTCTTTGTTTCTAGAAGCCTTTGCATTATCTCTTTCCCTTACTTCTTTCGCATGCCTAAATTTAGCCTCAGCCCTGTCCATAGCATCTTTCATGGCAGCAGCAGCCGAGTTTGAATCCATCTCTTCACCAAATTGGGCATCATTATTGTCAACACCGTTATCTGGTGTCCCACCCTTAGCAAAATTCTCAAACTCATCAAATGGAGAACTAGAACCCATAGGACTCTTGGCTGTAGGTTGAAACGGATTAAAACTTTGAGAGTATTTAGCAGACTTTGGGGAAGCAGAGTAATCATTCCCAGCTGGTCTTGTATTCGAAGCAAAATAGCCTCTTCCTGACTGTGTAGCATGCCTTGGTATCGGAGGGGGAGGTCTTGAAGGTGGTGGGGCTCTGGTAGGGTGTGTGAACAGAGGTATCTCTGACACAGTGAGCCATATATCGTCCGCTTGCTGAACATGTTTGTCTGATGGGGGAGACATGTCCGCTTGAGAACTTGACTCGGTATAGGAAGGTGGAGAAGCAGCTCGGTGAACAGATCTCTGTGACTTTTTAGAAACAGGAGGCATGTCAAAGACAGTTTGCTGAGATTCTTGAAAGTCTTCTACAGGCACCTTTGGTGATTGGCTCTCTGAATATATAAAAGAAGATTTCTCTGTTGGCTCTCTACGAGTTGAGCTTCTTGAACTGCCCATATGTGATTCATCTTTGGGAGGACTGTGATCCTTTCCTTTGTTATTAGTCTCACTTGGGAATGCAGGTGCAGGCTTACCGAAACCATGAAGGGGATCAAGGTCATCAAACATACCCCTATTTACTGAAGATCCTCCAGAATTTGTGCTACCAGATTTACTGAACTTGTAATTTGTTTCCAATGGGTCAACAAAAACGCCATGGGATGAAGAGACAGGGGTAGCTTTAGACTCTAGAACCACAAATGGATCGTCCATTGCACTTGAAGTTACCTTTGTGCTGCCAGTAGAAACTGGCACTGACTCTGAATACGATCTGTGAGAAATGAATCATATTATGGATCAGCAACTTGTTTGGCTTTCACCAATACATAATTATCACTTAAGATATACTTATCTAGAAAGATGGGAAAACTGTAAAGAGGAAAATCCTGTATTCGAAACTAATCTTACGAAAAAATAAAAGAAATGTCCACATGTCACATCCTTGATATAATTACCTGCAGTTAAGATTCGTTAAAGTTGCAAACATGTATAGAAGTTTACAGTGTGTGCAACACATAAAGATTGACAACCATGAAACTATAAAAGAACACTGACATGCCAAATCAAATAGTATACTAACAAGTAACAAGGAGGTACAAAAAGGCTTTAATTCCTCCTCTTCCTCTTTCTCTACAAGAGCAATAATCAGGGATGCATCAGTGCATCCCAGGGGCAGGGGCAAATTCAGATCACTCATTAACTACTTCTATTGATTTGTATATTTGACCCGTTGACAATAAAACACAACCCAAATTGGTCATTAAGATGTAAATGGGCAAAATTATCACTTCTCGAATTCACCAATGTTAACACAGAAATCTTTACCCAGAATACGGAAAACTCTAATTGTTCCCCTATAACGTTAAACAGCCTAATTACATCAAAATTAGGTTTGGACTTTGGACTTTTGCTGGAAGCTCATTTAACATTAGGTGTCAGCCTGTCAGGAACCACAAATTTTGAGGATAGCTAATTACAAGCAAGTGAGCAGCTATAGCTTTTTAATATAAAAATAAAATAGCATAAGATTTCAGGGTAAAACCTCAAGCTTTTGCCCCAAAAGAGATAATGAGAAAAAGAAAAAATCGGTATAAAAAGGTATCTTAGGTACACACTGATTGAAACCATGACCCTCAGTTTCTCAATATCAAACTCCCTCAACTAAGTTAGCCCGCCTTTGTGTCCTACTTCTCCAAACACAATTACATAACTTAGTTAGCCCCCCTTTGTGTCCTACTTCTCCAAACACATTACATAACTTAGTTAGCCCGCCTTTGTGTTCTCTTTTCCTAGCCAAGATGAAACTCCTACCTCAAAATCCACTATGTCTCCTAGGCCAAGTTCCCAAACAGTTCCACCTGGGGAAATCAGAACCCAAGAGAGCCTATGAAAGATGAACCTTGCTCACATGGCACCAATGTTATGTTAAACACCTAGCTGTTCCACAAATTCATGTACTTGAGTTTTCATAGTAACTTAATGCTAACAGACTGACATACAACCTTTGAACATATACCTTCTCCATCTCGGATATGTATATTGATAGAGCAAAAGCAAGTTAAGCTTTTTAGCAAATGTCGGGCATGCATGTCCTTGAGTTTTTATAGTAACGCAATGCAAATTCATGTGCTTGTGTTTTTATGGTAACTCAATAAAGACATACAAGCATAGAACCTTTGAACATATACCTTCTCCATCTCCGATATGTATATTGATAGAGCAAAAGCAAGTTAAGCTTTTTAGCAAATGTCGGGCATGCATGTCCTTGAGTTTTTATAGCAACTCGATGCAAAATTCATGTACTTGTGTTTTTACGGTAACTCAATAAAGACATACAAGCATACAACCTTTGAACATATATAGAAATAAAGCAAAACAAAGTTCGGGTTTTTCCACATATGTATGGCATGCATGGTCATTGCTTAAACTTCAAAGTGTATTTAAGGGGCATCGCTCAAGCATCCGGTACTCTAAGTAAACCTTGATGCTCCCTATTCCTAGAGACAATTTATGTGCAGTTTCTAAAGGGGTATTTTAAGATGCTTAAAAGCTTACTTTACCAAAATAAGCCCATCTAAGTGTCTGGATAAACTGATAAGTTTAACCTTATACTGCTTTTGTGTTTGTGTGTGTGAGCGTGTGCGGGGTGGGGCCGGGGGCAGAAACCTATATTTTGTGGGTTATGTAAAGGGACTTGGCTTATAAGAAAGCACTTGGTACATTTTTGTGGTGGCCAGGGATCGAAAACGGTCACGGTATAACCAGCCGCGTAAATCTGAGTCAAAAAGGCTCGCCCTCCCCAGGTAACACAAACATGGAATATCCCCATTTACCCGTTTTGGCTTTATTCTCTGCCAAAATATGGAAATAAAAATAAAAATCAAGGTATGATATATCATTAAGCATTGACGTAATAGGCACGCATCCATCAATGTGCTCATACGTAATCCAAAATACAACATAAACTTCGAAATTAACCCACCCCAAAAAGTAAAATGTAGCCTAACGGTTTACAAACACCAACATACAAGCTGTCTCCTAGTACAACTACATCCTCACGTAATCCTCTCTTATAAATTATATTACCATACAATTCTTTCGGCAACTAACAATGTTGTCGTGTAGCAATTTATATTCCGGTAAACATAAAGGCGAAGCGCAAACAATCATAATTAATGACTAAAGATTCCACATTTTTCGTACAATTTATTAATTTCACTCCGATCCTAAATCCATACGTAAAGCAAGATCAAACACATTTCAAATAACTACTTAACAAACAAGCAACGAATATTTCGAATCAACGAACAATACCTATTCTGTGATCCATTCCCACCGCTTCCAAAGCTTCCAAATCCAGGAAGCAAATCATCAAAACCACTCGAACTCTTACTCGCCTTATTCTCCTCCTTCACCGTCTCCTTCCTCCCCAAATTACTCAACAAATCATCAAATCCATCACTTTTCTTACTCTCCACATTCGAACCCATGGACGCAAAGATATTATCATCTTCGTAAAGCCTCGCCGAACTCGAATTACCCATAGACTTACTTTTCACCCCAGGCAACCCATCAAAAATATCTCCACCACCAACACCATCATCAAAATCATCATACACAGGCTTATCATAAACAGGTAAATTCGAGTTAAAATTAACTGATTTACTTTTACCTTCAGTGCTTTTGAAAATCGAATCGTAATCGATATCTGATGATGGTGATGATGACGTGGCGGTTGTGAATGGTGATGGACGAGTATCGGATTTCATTGGAGCGGATTTGCCTTGTGGTTTGAATCCGAAGTCGCGAGCTAACATGCCGAAATCGTCCATTTGAGTGACCAGATCTGGTGGTTAAGATCCGGATCTTGAACTTGAATTTGTGTGTCGGAGATGGTGGTCGTTTGTGGTGGTTGTGACGGTGGTGGTGGTGGTGGTTGACGGCCGTTGAGATCACGGTGTGTTTGTTTTGGTGTTCGTTGAGTGTTTTGATTTGATGGGTTTTAATTTGATTTTGTATTATTGGTTTTTTTAGTTGTTGTATCAATGAGGGTGTTTTCGTAATTTTCTAAATTACCGTGTTGGAGTACTATTTCAAAATGGTGAAAGATTTTTTCTTGAAGTGGTATGCATAGAGGAGTTTTTATAAGACAAGTTGGAATTTGACTTGAGATATATTTGAGAGGTCGAATAACTTAGGCTACTCGCAGCAGTTCGGTCATTGAGTGGGTCAAAGAGGGTCGGAGGAGGTCGTCGTTGGTGTGGGTGATTCAGTCGTCAAGGGTCGAGAGTAGATGTGGGTCGAGAACTAGACCTAGGTCGTATGTGTTTTAATTAAATTAAAATGTATTTTTGTAGAGTAAGCTTTTTGTAATGTAGGTCATCTTAATATACTAAAAAGTCGTGTCTAGATGGTCGAAGAGGGAAAGCTAAGATGCCAGTAAAAATGAAGGTTGTTGGAGGTCACTGATGTGCTCAATCTTAATTTCATTATTATGCATAGAGTTTACACATTCTTATGTAAGTTTTTCTAATTTAGTGTCATAGTGGCATAAGCTTAGAAGTGTTTACTAAAGACAAATATTTTTTAAATAACTTAATTTTCATATAAAACATGGGTAATTTTGGTAAATATCATAAAGTTAAAAAATTATTAATATCAACAAACATGAGAATATAGTAATTTGAGTTCATTTAACACCTCTTAACCTCCACCACCATGACACAAGTTAGAATTTCGTTTATGTGATAAGAGAAAATAATTCAACTAGAAATTGACCTTTTAATTGATCAATAAAAGAGCTCAATTGCAAAATCGAGCTCTGCTATTAGGCAATTGAAAAGTCAAAATTATTATTTATTTATTTATTTTTTACAAACTTCATTAAAATTTCATTTAATAAAAAAATTTACAAAAATTGATGCGTCAAATATATATATATATATATATATATATATATATATATATATATATAAAGCGAGAGGTAATTAACAAAGCTTTAATTGTTAATATTTAAATAAATATTAGGGAGAATTTTAAAAATATCCCAGTTGCCTTTTGCTTTTACTTTTCTAAACAAAATCTTTTCTCCTTCTTAAACTAGACTGGGCAACTAGACAACTTTGAACTACCCAACCATCTGTAGCCACTTGTCCGACATGAAGTGGTCTAAAAGACGGGAGAAGATTATTTTTGGTATTTTATGTTTAATTAAAAGAAAGTAAAATATAGGGGGTTTGGCACCTAAATTGCAATAAAAGTAAATGACAAGAAAAGTAAAATTGGTGTGAACTTATGAATTTGGAAAATCTATTTATCTGGGTGCACTACTCCTTACTTGCGATCTAACTAAAACTATTGAATTTTCACGCTTTAGCTGGTGCAATGGCGAACATTCCTTGTTCTCTATCGTGTATTAGTCAGTTACACATCTATGCAAATAGCCTATATGGCAAGCCATGTTAGATGCGATATACACAAAATAGCTACATGCACGTACTAAATATCCAACCTAATTAAATAGCTAAACCTAAATGTTCAATTAGTTCCTTTTAGTTAACATTCAAGATAGGACAGTTCCCTAACCAGTTTTTAACCAAGTAATCGCATTCACCAATTAAGAAGACAATAGGAATAATTATACACTAGCAAGTTTCATGCATCCGAGATAAACTGATGAGGCGAAAAATGATCCGTTTTTAGGGGGTCATTTAAGCCCGAATCCGACTTTATTTGATCAAATATTGCCCTAAATCGTTCCTCTTGTGATTTTAGGTGTTTGGAGAGTGAATTCTGGAAAAGAAGCCATTTTGGACGTTTTTGGAGCATAAAAGTGAAGAAAACGGCAAAGTATCAATTTTCCATGCTGAAGACACTAGGTGACGGCGTCAAGAGTTACACCATGACGGCGTCAGACATCAAGAATTAAACACCGTAGTTGATGACGGCGTCAAAATCCATCCTGACGGCGTCAAAGTCCCAAGAATAAAATACCGTAGTTGGTGACGGCGTCACATAGGCCGTCATAAGTAGATCAAGGCCGTCCGAGGAAGTATTTGGCGGCGAGGTGACGGCGTCACATGCTTGTCTTGACGCCGTCAGCCCAGTTTTCCTATATATAGTTTTCTAGTTTTTTCATTAAAAGAGAGAAGTTTTGGTGAAACCCTAGAGACGAATTTGGTGCCTCTTTTACAGGTTTTTCAAGGGTTCCAAACCCTTGATACCTTGCATTGTAATTGAGATAAGTGTTCTTCTAATTCAATCAATATGTCTATGTGTTGGTTGTCTATATCTTGTTCTTGTCTCAATTCAATTATGCTAGGCTAGATCTCTCTTGTGTTTGCTTAGATCTAATGAAACCTAGATGTTGATTATGTGTTGATTACTTGTTTATTCTTGTTCTTGGATGAATGATTTATATGTTAGGCTTAAGAAAACTGGCAGATCTCCAAATGGTAACATGCTTGAACGTCTTAAGAAACATGAACCGAGGCGTACTAGGTCTTTATTGGTTGTATTTAATGCATGAGCCACTGTTTACAATCCCTATAGTTGTGCTGGGTCATGGTGTAGGAGGAGATAAGAGCTCATAGAGTTGGGGAGTTATGTATGCCACCCCACGAATGATATTAAGGAATACAATCCGTCATCCATACAAGTATAACAAGTAATTAACGTGTAAAAGATATCTAGGGAGTAGTGAAGTCTAAGTAAACACAATTTCTCCAATTACTGCTCACAACCTTAGTATAATTTAGTTTAATTTCATTTTCAGTATTTTATTTTGATTATATATTAGTTTTGGGTTAGTTGAATAGCAACTAATTCCGCCCACTCCTTCAAAAACCGAGATTTTACTTGCTTTCATAAAAATATAAAAATACAAAAATAATCATCCCTCACCTCTAGAACTATTAATTAGGTTTTCTAATCCTAGCGACACTATTCCTAAGCTGAACGATCAATCCCCCGGTACTTGTCACTATACTATACTACAACGATCAGGTACACTGCCTGGTGGGGGTTGTAAGCTTCTCGAGATCCCTCGAGAGGTAAAGCAAGGTGCGATTCCCACGCATCAAGTTTTTGGCGCCGTTGCCGGGGAATAGTTATTGTCTAGGTTAGAATTTCTTTTTATTAGGTCTACTTGCTAGATTCCTTTCTAGTAAGATTTTATTTTTATTTTTAGGTCTTCTTTACTAAAGTGATGATACATTAACAACAAACACCTCTCAACTAAAGTGGATAAATTCGGGGCTTATCAAATACAAACTATAAACACAAATGATATCATAACCCACATAAACGGTTAAAAATTGACACACAAACTATAAACCAACGAAAAATTGTACAATCAAATACTTTTGGTGTCAATCAGGGCAATACAATAACACCGAAGACAAACTCTGTTATACCACATCCTAAATGATAACATCAACCATCATTGGTAAACATAATTTTGTGTAATCTCTACGAACCTATGTCACCATTCTCTTATAGAATGATCAATCCCGCGGTCTTACCTTTAATATACTACAGCGGTTAGGTATACTGCGAGAGAATAGTCTAGGTTTCGTATTTAGTTTCATTTAGTCTAACTCACAATATTCTTATCAGACGAGTGTTTTTGTTTTCATTTTCTTGGTTATATATAACATATAAGAGATGATTACTGTGGATTCAAGAGGTTTTAGGAATTGATAAAACTAAGTTAGGTTGGAGAGAGGGTAACTAGAGAGAGAGAGAGAAAGTGTGGTAAATGAGAGAAAATATAAAACTTTATTAATGAAACAATACTCAACCACACCCCTCAAGTGGAGTCATGAGGGGTTTATATAGGTAGTTACATGCCTATCTATACCAATATAGTAGTCCTTGCGCTATAGCTAACTATGCTACAATTACAAATCCCGTAATTTTTCGTCACTTAGAAAGCTAACAATCTTTCCCCAATGGATGACAAATGAGATTTATTTACACTGATGTATACAAGAAAAATAATATAGTCCTCGGAAGCACAACAAACTCTGAGTATGTCTACGAAACTCTTTTCTTCTTGTGTACCATAACTTTGTTCTTTTCTAATTGAAGACAAACAAGATAATGAAACCTAATTGGGTTTACCCCCCCCCCCCCCCAAGTTAGTACGACATGTCTTGAAGTGTCTTCACAAACCCTTTGTGAACTTTATGAATCCGCGCCCCCCCCCCCCCCCCCCAAACTGACAACCCTTCTTGTCGATTCGAAACTTGATGCTATAGAAGTATAATTCTGTCTTTTTCTTCTAATGCGCAACGGATTTTGTAAATGATATGGCAAACTACACAAGCTTTTCTATCTACTTTCTTGACAATGACGATTGTTCATCCAGGGGACATAATATCAACCATATCTTTTCACTTTGTTGAATACTTCATAGTTACCAAATATACGGGTTGAAATGATAATACAATGCTCGAATCCACCAAGCTAGATGGTATATATGACTATAGCCCTTTTTCATTGTCCCGATAACCTGAACAGAAGCTAGAAATCCAGTAACCATGGTTTATATACCTATAGCCTTTTTTCATGACTTATGACTTTTCTATCTTCCTTTATGTTCACCATTTCTCCCTCATGATGGTTAGGATATTTTAGAAGCATAATAAATCCGTGTATACCCAAAACTAGATCTACTTGAAGCATCATAAATCCATGTATGCTCAAAAACTATCCCATGAGAAAATGTTGATAAACTAAAACTCTCTTTACGTTTCCCCTCAAACCTATCTCTTTGCAGACCCCCTTATCAATTCAACGACTAATTATAGTGACCACTTCTAGAGAAAATGCTATATGACGAACTTGAGAATGAAGTAGATTACCCAAACTTGTGACTTAATCTTGTACTCATCGTGTGACTAAGAACGGTGTGGTGACTTCGTGCGATGGCTTTATGAATTACTAAATGCCCGGCAGTGAACGAGGAGCCAGAATTCCATGGGCTCGAGCCGTGACTTGGGACATTGGAATATTGATCTTGGTTAGTCGTCGGATGGTTAAACGAGCTACACTTTCCTCATTTCGACCCCTGGTCCATATCATGCGTTTAACTCCCCACCCATAGTTGGTGTAGTAAGTCTCTTTCACTCATTCCTCTATACACTTGACTTTCCTATATTTCGTTCATAATTAAACTCCCTCGAACCATGGCTAGCTTTCATGTTATTTCTTGTTCTATCGTAAAACCTTTTGGATATAAATGTGGCATTCTCAAGGCTCTATGTGGCTAAGCTTGTGTGGTGTTTAAAGGATTAAAACCCAGGTAAAAGGAAACTCACAAATGAGGTAAACATGAACGCGTAATAAGCTTTGAATGGAAACGAGAGCAATTGAACGAAAACTATAAACGTTTGCATCTACTCACTAGGTAAATATTAACACAAAGTTATATACTACGCATACATATACGGAGTAAATATATAGAACAAACTCAACATAGTAGAAAATTGATGTACACATTAAGGTATGAAATATAACACAAGAGATCCCTTGGCTCAGTTGGTTGCTTTGTTTGGTTGCAAACGAGAGGCCCAGTGTTTGATTCATGCCAGTGGCTTTTGCCACATTTTTGTTACTCTGTCACTTTCACCTTTTCTACAATTCCAGTCCCTCAACTTCGAACCACTTACTATTTTTCTTAAAAACTTAAGATTATATAGTACACTTCAGCCCCTCCAATTTGAATAACTTTCCACCTTCCTTAAAACTTTTTCTAAGTTTTGAAACTTATATTTTTCAACATACTTGTCTAATACTTTCATGAAACTAATATAAATATTTTATAACTTATCATCCACTAACTAAGTATATATAAACACATTTATATATGCACCTACTAATATAAATACTTAGCCTAAATTATTTATTATAATTTTGCTAGCGCCATCATGGAAGGTGGTAATCTCTTTGATCCCATCAACCCAGCACAACAAAACCACCCACAAAACCCACCACTACCAAACCAACATCCTAGACCCCGAACTTTAGGAGACTATTCCCGTCCTAGCCACTAAGGCTATCGAAACACCATTGAGCTCACTCAAGGAGCCAATGTGTCTCCCTTGCGATCCGACACCATCCGGTTGGTGCAAAGCGTATGTCCATTCCATGGACTTTGTTCCGAAGATCCTAATCAACATATCATGGATTTCCTTAAAATCGTTGACTCCATAGACCTTGATGTTGTAACTTGAGAGACGACCCGATTGCGTCTCTTCCAATTCTCTCTACGTGACCAAGCTAGTCAATGGCTTGAGCGTTTACCCGCGGGATCCATCACCTCTTGGGATGATCTCACCACTCGTTTCCTTGCTCAATTTTTCCCATCGGGGAGAACTACTAAGCTTAGAAATGATATCTTGATGTTCCAACAACATCAAAGTGAAACTCTCTATGAAGCATGGACTCGTTTCAAGGACTTACTCCAAAAAGTCCCTCATCATGGTATAGATCTTTGGCTCCAAGTCCAAATTTTCTATGACCATATCGATCTCTCCACAAGGCGAATCATTGACCAATCGGCCGGTGGTAAGCTACGTGATCTAAGTGCGGAAGAATCATGGGAACTCATAGAAGATCTTGCTCTCTATGATAACGAAAGTTGGAATGATCCCCTTGATTTGAACAAAATGGTCAAGGCCATATCATTGCCTTCAAACAATTCAAGCACTTCCGACCGTAGGATCATGGAACTTGAAGACCAAGTCAAGTTTCTCATGAAATCCTACGAAGCTCCAAAACCTTCAAGCCAAGTGAGCAAAATCACTTCTCTGTGCAAATTGTGTAATGGTCCTCATGAAACTCATAATTGCATGGAACTTCCAAAACATGCTTTTAAGGAATTCACATCCTCACGTGCTGATAAAGCGGAGGATAGAGGGCTCGCCACTAATCGAAGTCCTCGAAACTTTGGCGAGGCCTATGATGCATGGAAGGATAAGTCAAATTTCAGAGGATACCAAACTCGGAGCGCATCCTTCGATGATTCTCCTCCACTCACATGGTCCGAGCATTTTCCACCGCAGAACACTCCTAAGCAAAGCTATGAAGATGCATTGCGAAAGTTCATTCTCTCTCAAGAATTACAGCTTTATACGTTCGAGACCCGATTTAGACAACATCAAGTCGATATGAATAACAAGGCTAGTAATCTGTTAACCGCTATTAAAGAGCACGCTGCTAGTAAATCGACTCAGGCTGAAGAAGTCAAATCTGTCACCATCATGAATCAGCCAACCTCCCATGTGAAAATAAAAAGCCCTAGTAAACTCTTTAAACATCTGTCACCAAAGGTGAAGGAAGCTAGGGACCATGGTAACTCCTCGGGACCAATTCACTTTGTAAACGCCGTCACCACAATACTTGCTCCTACACCCGATCAGAGCCAACAACCAACTGGGAATAAGGGTCATAAAGTTGAAGGAGAGACCCCAGAGAAAGACCACGATGTGGCTAAGAGCCTTGCCGACTTATTCGAGGATTCCATCACACAAGAGTCAAGTGAATGGGATGAGTCGAAAGAAAAATCAAAAGGGCACACGGATAATCCAGTGATTTTGGGTGAATCTATTATCAAGGAACTCGAGAAAAACGTAGTAGACATTACTATAGGGTGTAGTGATTGGATTAAGGAAAGCGACTCTGAAGTTTTTAAGATTTCTTGCTCCACTAGGAAGAAGCTCATAACCGATACTTACATAGATCCTAACCTCCCTATAAATGTAATCCCCCTCTCCCTTTACAACGAAGCCTTCCCTGAACAAATTACGTGTAAAGGACTCGATGACGTCAGGATAATGAAAAGGTTATTAGTTATGATTGGAGGATTCATCTATAACATTGATCTAACCATGATCGATGACATAGACTCGTTCATTAATCCAACATTAACTAACCTCATCCTCGTGAAACCATTTGTAAAAAAACAGGGGTGACCCTAGATAAGAGCGATGGTAGTGCACTATTTTCTAATGGTGTCAGGAAAGTAATTTTTCGTAAGGGTAATGAGGAAGTGTATGAATACCGACCATCGTTAGATTGTGATACAAATGGATTACGGGGTGGAAGGTCGGGAAAGATAAAGGGACGTGATCCGAATAACCTCAAAATCCCTTTTATGATAGGTCGCAAGTATTTTTATAATGTCTACATTGACATATGCCTACCCAAGAATGTTATGTCCTTGTTCCACTACAACAATATTTGCAGATGGGGAATGATTTATAAAGGAGAAAATGTTGTCGGTAGAGATCATGAAGTTCAAGTATTCGTAGGAAATATGACATTCACAATGGACTTTACGATCATAGACAATATTGAGGATTATATCGACCCAAGGTTATCACAAGTTGTTTTCGGGGTGCCCTTTTGTGAAATCACTAGCTTAATGGTTGACAACCGGAACGGAATCATGACTTTCACAGATGGAATTAGGAGAATCTCATACCAAACGCCGTATAAGATGAAAGATTTCAAAGGGGTAGATTACGACGGACTTGATAAGCTAGGGTCCCAACTTATTTTATGTAATGATGATGTTCGGAGAGGATGTAAAAACACCTTTGATTTATCATGTGGATTCTTTAAGGATGTCAGTAAGCTTGGTTCCAAATATCGGGAAGATGTCTTTGAATTTGAAGACCCAAAATACATGCACTATGAAAGCGACTCCGATATAGATTTGGAAGATGACCTAGAGACCGAGACCGATGACGAGGTCACGTAATAGCCCATGACCTTGAGTCTAGCTACAAGACTCGTAAATAATGAAAAGCGCTTCTTGGGAGGCAACCTAAGTTTTATTTGTTTTGTTTGTTTGATTTTATTTATTTCCGTATGCGTGTTTTATTTTTATTGTTTGCGGATCATGTTTCGAATAAATTGTGAAAATGCTTTATTTTGTTTTTAACTTCGTCTTAATTACATATAAAGGTATTTTGCAAAAGCTAAGTGTAAGGGAAACCCAAATTTGTTTTTAAGAACTAAATTGGGCATGAACCACAACAATATTAAATGAACATGTATATTAGTAATTGTTTGAGTCAAATGCTTGTATCGAGTCATAATGATGTTTTGCAGGATTTTCCAAGAATTAAGGCATAAGTTTTTCCAGAAATTTTCTGGAAACTTGACATAAGATTTTTGCCGGAATATTCTGACGGCGTCAAGAGTTATAACCTGACGGCGTTAGGTACAAAAATTCTGAAAAATTTTGCGAGTTTTGTTTTTACCGGAGTCTTAAAGTTTTTGTTGATTCTTTAGTTTTGTAAACTCCAAGAAATCTGCAAACATTCATTCTACAAGCATTATATCTTAATTTGTTTTCTAGGATTTTTAGTATATATAGATTGCCGCCGATTTTACGCGAGGTTTGCCTTGATTATTTTCTCAGGTTTAACATGTTACATTGGACAAGAGGATGATTTATATTTCTGGAGGGAAGCTTTCAAAGTTCATTTTCTTGGAAGAAGATCTAACCTTGTTGAAACACTATCCACACCGAACGAATCAGGGAGTATTTGTTTTCATTCTTTTACCTTATTTTCTTTTACATCTTTTTATTGAACATTGGGGATAATGTTCAGCTTAAGTGTAAGGGGAGGGTAAATGATGATACTTTAGAGAATACAATTACGCTTGAGTTTGTTTGTTCAATAGTAGGTGTGTTATAAAAACTAAGAGAAATACTTGTTAGGGCAATTTTAGCGACAACTTTAAAATTTTTTACAACATTTAGGAGTGAAGCTTTAGCCTTAATGAGCGTCTCATGGATAGGAGATGTATGACTAGCACAAAAACCGTACCACTCAGAAAAATTTTCCACCCAAATATGAGAGGTTCGCCTGTAGATTTGTTAGGAAAAGCATTCATTATTAGTGTTTATGAGTGTACCGGTAGTACTTAGATTCTAGAACTTGCGTTAGTGATGCATCCCGAGACCGCTAGTGAGACTACATTCGTGTAGTAGGATTTACTACAAGATAAGAGGCATTAGGATCACCCTTGTGTTAAACCCGTATCATAATTACTTGACCATTTAAGTCAATTACCTTGACTAACAAAGTCAATTGATTTTCCCACACCTTTGCGTTGTACTCATTTTTAGTACACGATACCCCTAGTACACCCCTCCGAGCCTATCTTTTCATTTTTAACTTTAAGCATTTTACTTAAAGGAAGAATTTGTTAATAATCCACCCCAAATGTGCAACCAAATCGCCTTAGCCTTCCGTGTATGCACTCATCTTTAGTGCATTATTGTTATTTGTTTAAACCCTTAGTTAATTTTCTAATTGATTACATGGTTGCTAAGTCGAGTCATATCTTGTACATATTGTTTTGGGACGATTGGGACTCATGGGTAAAGTACTTGTGTTATGGAGTAATGGGGAAGAACATCATATATTACCCCCATATATGCGTTAATCTTAAAAAGTACTCCAAGTGTTTTGATTATTTTAATTCGAGTAATTAGAATAGTTAATTGTAAAGTATGTAAAAGTTCAAGTGTAAGGGGAATGTAAATCTCCTATGCTGTATTATTTTGGATAGTAGGGTAAAAGTGTATGCAAAAAAAAAAAAAAAAAAAAAAAAATAGAAAAAGAAAAAGAGAAAAACATACGGACTACCATCCCGTTTCCTTTTTATGTTTATTTTATGTTTTGTTACTTTTTGATTAGCTAAAGTCGAGTTGAGTCTTAGCTTAGCAACGCCATGCTATACATGTAATTAACCAAGATGATTAACACGCCACCAGTAAATATTGCCTTTATCCAACAAAACCGTGTTTATCATATCCCTACACCTCATGTTATAACCCTTTAAAAGACCTCTTTGATAGTTTATCCTAGGTGCTTACGCCAAGTGGTGGAGGTTTGATCCTTTCCCAAGCCTATGGTAATCTATTTGCTATGGCAGGTAGTGAGAGATGTTTTCCATTTCCTTATTGTGATATATACTTTATTACACCCGAGAGAAGTAGGTATCTAAACACTATTTGTGAGGTGCTAGTGTATAACCTCCGTGCTTGTTTTTGGTTTTAAGTGGAACGATTATTTGTTGTAATTACTTTTATATTAGTGTTAAATGACCCCTAACTTGTATTTTGATTAGAATAAAAGCGCATTTGCTTGAGGACAAGCAAATCTCAAGTGTAAGGGTATTTGATAAGGCGAAAAGTGTACCGCTTTTTGGGGGTCATTGAAGCCTGAATTCGTGATTATTTGATCAATTATTGCCCTAAATCATTCCTTTTGTCATTTTAGGTACTTTTGAGAGGAAATTTACAAAAGGAAGCATTTTGAACGTTTTTGGGGCAATTTAGTGAAGAAAACGACAAAGTCTCAAAATCCTTGCTGGGAACAGTACCTGACGGCGTCAAGACTATGCAAGTGACGGCGTCAAGCCTGGAAAAAGAGGTGGATGTGGAAAATACACATGACGGCCCAGAACAATTTCAAGGCAATTTGCCCTGACGGCGTCACCAAGGCCGTCAGGGTCAAAATACATGTGACGGCCCAGAGTAAAATTACACATGACGGCATCAGAAATGGATCTAGGCAATACGAATTTTATCTTGGCGACGAGTTGACGGCGTCACAAGCTATAACGTGATGCTGTCAAGGTGTAAAATCTATATATAGTTTTCTAATTTCCATTCATTAAAGGGTGGAACTTTTGGAGAGCTTCTTTGTGAAAACCCTAGACGAATTTTCTGTAATAATAAGGGTTTCAACCCTTGTTCCATCCATGTTCAATTGAAGATAAGTTTTCCAATAATCATACAATATGTCTATGTGTTGTGTGATACTATCTTATGCTTTTCTTCTTTTTAACATGCTAGGCTAGGTTTTTTTTGTGTTTGCTTAGATGTAATGAAACCTAAATGTTGATTATTGGTTGATGGTTTGTTTATAATTGTTGTGGATGATTGTATTCGATGTTAGGCTTAAGAAAACTGGCAGACTTCCAATTGGTAACTTGCTTGAACGCCTTAAGAAACATGATCGGAGGTGTACTACGATTTAATGGTTGTATTTAATGCATAAGCGAATTCAAGTGATCCCATGTTAGGAGCTTTTAGTCGGCTCGACATAGGAGTGAAGTAGGAGCTTATAGAGTTAGAGAATTTTGTACACGGCCCTACGACTGGTATTAAGGAATATAACCCGTCATCCATGTAATTGTAACAAGCTAATCAACCGGTAAAAGATATCTAGGGAGTAATGAAATCTAAGTAAACACATTTTCTCTTATTATTGTTTACACCACACAATTTAGTTTTATTTTATTTTGATTGCATCTTTAGTTAATTGGGTTAGTTGACTAGCAACTAATTCCGCCCACTCCTTTAAAACCCGAGATTTTACTTGCTTTTATAAAAATATAAAAATATAAAAAGAATCATCCCTCACCTTTAGACCTAGTTTAGTAGACTTTTTAATCCTAGCGAACACTATTCCTGAGTTGAACGATCAATCCCCCGGTACTTGTCACTATACTATACTATAACGAACAGGTACACTGCCTGGTGGGGATTGCAAGCTTCTCAAGATCCCTTGAGAGGTAAAACTTTTTGCGAGGGTGCAATTCCACGAATCAAACACTTAAGTGAATTCTCTCATAAATGTTCTGGCTGATTTCTAAGATCTGCGAAGGACTCTTAATTTTACATCTGCTGTCCTTGATGTTGGTCCACCAGTGTAGATGTATCACGTGTTCCTAAGAGATCTTTTGATGTAATCTCGCAGCTCTAGACTCGACAAGTGCTTCTTTTAGTTGTCGGAGACTGTGGCGGAGTTTCCTGTTTCAGTATCAACATGGCTCGTAATGAGCGGTCGATAGATTACGCAGGGTTCCCCGTGAGAATGAAACAAGCTTTTTTAAGAGAACTTTAGTGGTTTAGAAGGTTTAGTACAGTGCGTCACTGGGTCCATGACGTCTTAGTCTCCAATACTGGTGTCGCCTTAGCAACAACTAGTAGCATATGAGTTGAACCCGGTTTCTGCCCTAAGGTTGAATCATATTGCGGGCTATTTCTTTTCACCCTTTTCAAAACTTTCGTTTTTAATTCTTCAACCCCTTCTTTCTCCTTTCATTATTTACTCCTTTTTTCATGTCATACCTAAGGACTTTCTAGTTCTAAAATGTTGGTATTGTCCTTAGGTAGATCCCTCTGGCTCTGGCGGATCATAGGACAATTTTCCCTAATCTTAGTCACCTTATAACTCCATGACTATCTGATGAGTCTCGTATTATACATATTTATACCCCTGATATTATATGAATTATATGATAAATGACCTTATGATTAGCACTTTTGGTACTTAATATGAGAATATATGTGCAGGACAAAGGTTTGGAGGAAAATAACGAGAAACACACGAGAAGGATGACTTTGTGAACATACAAGGAAAAAGGCATAGTTTGGACTAAAGCACGCCACTTGTAAGTAGAAAGAGCGCCACTTACGGGGCTTCTTTGGTTAACTATATATACACGAGTCAAATATGAAGAGCGTCGATTATATATTATATAAGCGCTGGTTACGCGAAATGAAGCTCGCCGGTTTTACACCAAATGCACGGCGTACTTTACATGGCAGTTATATTTTCTACATTAATGAGCTACTTCAATGATGAGACTGATCACTTGATTGTAATAACTCTCCTGGGACGTGCTAGGGTTTCATTTACACTAATAATAGAGGCACAATTTGTGGTTCTATACACACCTCAACAAAGAATCACAACTTGATCACTAGAAGAAGTTTAGTAGTGGTTTACACCAAAGCCACTAGCTATAGCTGGAAAAACACTTGGAGAACTTAGTTGGAACGTGAGTACATTTGGAAACCTCGGTATAATGACAACATCACTTGTTTAGTTAGTTTACTTTTATATGAATATGGAGTAGTACTTTTATGTTTGTTAGAGGCATTTCTGCCATGAGTTGAATTTGGATTTGTATCATGACTATTGAATCTATCTTTTATGTATTTGATATGTTACGATTTAGATTCCTATCATATGTCTTTATTGGTCATTATAATTGTTTACAGGTCGAAAGATGCAATTATGTTGATTATATTATGAATCGTCTGTCTATAACGAGTCATTGCTATGCTTGTGAGAATTGGATAGTAAAACATATGATAAACTCAACCATAACATGTTTAAGGACTAGCCTCACGTCTAACGACTTGGTTAGGGGAAATGCATACTTGTTACTTCATGCTTGGACCATACTTTATGCACTTTATGTATCTAGGATCATAGGCCGAAAGGAGATTCTTTTACATCAAGTAGATATATTAGTTTACATGATCACCAGTCATGTTTTACTTCTATGCTTTGTCCAAGTACTTTCTATGATACTTATGCTCATTCATCTTATGTGTTTAGCCTTTAACAAACATACTTTTAATATCAATTGGGAAAATACTTCAAAAATCTTAAATCCAACAAAATGGTTTTAGTGATAAGTGACAATCATTGGAATCTAATTTTGTTATCTTTAGCTAACAATAGGAACAATTACTTCTCTTGGGACGATCTGGACTTACCTCAAACCTTTACTATAAACGGGGGTTATACTTTACCCATGTGTTTTATGAATTAAGGAAATGGTGAAATTAGTCTTATAAATTTAAAGCTTTCGAAACATATCACTATCCTATGTTGCCATAAACATCATTTGAAAATCTCTCAAAGTGTTTATGATTCATAAACATTATTTGTTCAACACTTTGAGAGTTTTGTGTTTTTCAGAAATACTTCCCTTCACATGTGCTTATAAGTTGGAAAAAGAAATTTACACGATGTGGGGGAAGTTACACTTTTGAATTAATTGAATCTCAGTGAACATGACCGATTCGAGATACGCTTACATCAATGGCTAGGCCAGCTTGAAATTATTACCCGTCCTAGTCACATTCAAGGAGAATCTCTCGAAATGGTACATTCTACTCAGACTTTTCATTTGCAAGACACGCTTACATCACCTGTTGGACTGGCTTGAAGTTATTACCCATCCCAGAGCAAGTCCTTTCGACTACTGACATTTGTAATGTTTTGTTAATTCTATGGTCAATTCTGAGTCGAGCTCATTCGAGATTTCTTTTTCATTCAATCATATTTTAATCACATTTGTTTTCTCCCTCTCAAAAATAGCATATTGATGTTGTTTTTGATAAAATTTTGATTAAAATATGCTTTTTGAGGTTTACGGGGAGATTATACCATGAACTATTCATTTTGAACAAAGATTATCCAAGTGCTCCCCCTCAACAAGTGATGAGACTTGTTGAGGTGAAATACTTGTCCTTTTGAGCAGAATTAAAAAAACTTTGAAAAATTAGATAAATTCTACTCAAAAGTAACAAGCTTTCGCTCCTTATATTAGGATTGAAGCACTGAAGTGTACCTCAGGGTACTTTCATTACAAGTGCGGGTTGTATACTGTTATATGTGCACAAACCATAGTTAATACAAATATATTGTTAATCATGACAAATCAAATCAACTACTTACAAACACTACCAACATCATTCGGGTCTTTGAAATTTCAACACTTGGAAACCCGGTCTTCCTCTAAGATAGCTTTCCAGTCTTCTAATCTGATCACAATGCTTCAATCTGTTCTCAATCCTTGCTACGAACCTAGGAGCTTGTCTGGCTTCATCTGTAGTCCATCTTTTGGTCTTTGTGGAGTTCTTTGTCATCGAGGCGGCTTTTGAGTCCATCTCTGACGAACTTCAACGTTTCATCACAGAACTTGAGAATTTCATTGAATGCCATGAAACAATTGTAGGAGTGAAGACTTCGGTAGATGAATCCAAATGCAGGTTGCTTGATCAAGGTATACTGAGAAAGTTTGTTGATGTCGGGGACCTGATGAAGGTTGGGCTTAGTGATATTCAACTTCTTCTGATAACTTTCAACTCCCAGTTGGAGATCTTCAACACGTTCACGAATTATGATACTCCTTATGAAGATTAGAAGAGATGTGATGAATGCAAGCTGCATATCCTTTAGTAAATTGCAGAGTTTCCCTTGGACCTTTAGAAGATACATGTCTTCAATGTCATTCAGGTGGAGTCTTGGAAAGTCAGCTTCAGAAATCACACACTCTTGTTCATCTATGCGCTTGAGGATGATTTTGTTAAGGAAGGAATATCTATAGTGAGTAACCGTAGAGATGAACTGAATAGAAACAATCTTCAGGTCATACATTACGTCCCCCCTTGTTTGTTCCAATCTGCTACTGCGATAGTAGAGTGCACGTCTCTCGGGCCAGTGGTGAATCCCGTAAAGTGCATCACGATTGTAGTCCATAACTTTGTCAATGACCAAGTGTGAGGCATCTTCTTTAATGGCATTGTTCAGATATCTGGCAGCTGGGATTGAGTAGGCGAGGGATGTAGCATATTTCTTCTCCTTGGTGTTTCCGTGTTGCAAGAACTCCAAGTCAGTGTTGAAGAAGTATCTGAATGGAATTCTTTGTTCTTGAGGCTTTCTGACCATCGGTAGTGGCTTGGTCTAGTCAGTGATGTAAGGTCCTTTATGCTTAGAAGTACGATCAATATGAGACTCTGGATTGATCCAGTCAATATCATTTGACATCTCACGGGCAATGTTTTCCAAATGATATTCGAGCTCAATTACGTTGGCAGATCGACCTTTTAGAAAATTAAATGCATCATTCTTGACCCTTCTAAGCTTCTTTTTACTCATCTCCTTTACCCGAAAAGCTCTTTTGAGTAATTGAGCATATTCCACAGTTCGGCCATCAGGTGGTTCTTGATTGTCTGCAAGTGGAGGATGAGCTTTTGCCAACTCATCAAACCAAGTGTACTCAGCCGTTTTATCATTGTCAAGCCATTTGATAACCCTTTTTGGTTTCTTGGGTTTTTGGCTTTTCAAAGAAGGATCTAGTTTATCCTGTGGCTGTTTGTCCTTTTTCTCTTTTCTTCTGGTTGATGATGGTTCGGGTATGTCATCTGGCTGCTGAAAGTCATCTCCACCTGTTTACTCAAAGTGGTCATGGGTCTTCGGACCTGCACTTGATGCCTTTGGTTGGTGAGAACTTTCCATTGTACTTGGAGGAATAACAGGTTCTTGATGTTGAGAAGACGAGCCGCCAGAATTCTTTTGTTTCTTTGCCTGAGTGTTGGATCATTGTCATCATCTTCTCTTGGACGTTTTTGCTTGTCAGCTTCAGTCTTGCAAGATTCCTTGGAGATGTTAACTTGTATAGCATCACGGAAAGCTAGTTCTTCAGGAGTTGGTGTAGTTTTCTCAGCTAACTTATTGAACATCTGAACTAGTAAGTCATCTAAGGAAAGTTCTTGAGGTGGTGAGGTGGCTTTGCTGGCTTTGAGGGTAAACGAAGTAGATGTTATCACTTTCTTGACTGCATGATGATTGAGTGCATCTCCCCCGGGCTATCATACTCAGGAGGAGTCATGATATGAGTGAGTTCACCGGAGAACTCCTCATGAAGAGAATCATTCACATGATGTTAATCTGTGAACTCTTGTTCCATTATGGACTCATCACTCTCCTCATCAAAGATCGAATTGTTAGAAATCACAGTGAATTCAGATTCGAATTCAAATAGAGGGTTGGTGAAAGTCGTATCGAATGTTTCGGGAACAAGGTGATCAACATTCTCTATTGGACTGTTGGGATCAGAAGTGAGTGACGGATCATGATATAAGAGACTTTCAATGCTTCAAACTCAATGAGATCATCGTCACTTCCCGTTGGAAGTGGATTGATGTGAGTGAGTTCATCGGCGAACTCCTCAAGAAGATGATCAGCATCAGAATGTGGAACTGATGCCTCAACATACTCGATGTCTCCATAAGATGTACAATCTTCGCTACAATCGGAGAAAGTCTCAAATTGATCTTTTGGACACTCAAGAGGGGAAGGTATATCACATATATGATCAAAAGTTCCCTGTGACTCTCTTGGGATTGGGACAAGGTTCTTAACACTAGACTTTATGAATTCGTCCAATTCCTTTTCAGGAACAGTGCTAAGATGCTCGTCCCCCATGTTCAGAGAGTGAGTGTGAACTTCGGGTGTGATAGCAGTTGATTGAGATGGAATCTCAACTGCAGGAATATCAACTGATGAACTTGATGAATCTTTATAGAATTGTAGAATATCAAGTGTATCTTCATCATCATTGTCATCAGGAATGAAACGAAATTGAGAGCTAGATTTAGCTGCTTTTTCTTTTTCAATTAATTCCCTAATAGATTTTTCAAAGGCATCTTGGGAATTTATTTTAGCAGCCTACTCTTCCGCTAGCAATTCTTCCATGGATTTTCGATGAGTGTCTTTTTGGGCAAAGTCTTTAACTAAACCCTTAAGCTCATCAAGTATTTCCAGTACATTTTGAATTTCTGGAAGAATTGCTTGATTCATTTGGTACCGTGGAGGTTGGTCATAATACGATGTGTCAAAATTGTCACAAGGAAATGGATTCCCCGTTTGACAATCTGAGCTGAAGTGTGGACCTCCACAGTAATCACAACAGTAAAACTGATGTGGGTGGTTTGGTGAATCGTATGGATATTGGTCATAACCAAAATTCTGAGAATCACCGGAGAACTGTTCGTAGACAAACGTGTTTCCGGATTGACATTAAAATCCTTGATGAGGACCTCCACAAAACTCACACAGATATGTCTGTATCTCATGATGTGGTGGTTGGTAGTATGAATCAGATGTGTCATGGTAAGGATAGGGAGTTTGGTTATAGACAGACTCATCTCCAGGTTCTACCATGCTACAGACGGGACAATTCCTACCATTATGAGGACCACCACACCATTGACAACCACAATGGTCTGGATACGACATAGAAAGAATCGAAGGTTTCCAGAGGGTGAGGAATGGAGAATCAAAAGGGTAGGAGGGTGAAGAAGGATATTTTTGGTGTTTTTGGAAAATATTTTATAAAAATGATAAAGAAAATCTTTTTGGGTTTTTTGTGTTCATTGAAAACTGAGTTTAAAATGTTTTCATCAACCGTTTTGTTTTTATATGATAATAATAAGGAAATATAAACAAGGATGAGTAAATATACAATGAGTGTATATCCCGATTCACTAATCTTCAAATACGTTTGAATACGCACACAACCTCCCCGGCAGCGGCGCCAAAATTTGATTGATGCTAAACAGTCAACTTAAATTGACCAAAGGAATGGTCAACAAAGTCAAACTACCTAGGTCAATGCTTCCGGGTAATATAGGGTTTTCCCCGGGTCGTTATGTCTCGACGAGGTGTGAATTGTATTCAAAACGGGTTTGTGATCGGGTGAATTTGGACAGAAAAGGGTTGAGAATGATTACACTACTGAAATATAAAAGGAAATAACTTAAATAAGCTATATTAACAAGATTGTAAAGTTGGAAAACCCAAAAACGTTTAAAACTTAAAACGCGTACGTTCAAATTAAAGTTACGTGAATGTACGAAATAAAACGCGAGTTTTAGAGAAATAAAATACCTACGAATATAAAAATTACATTTTACAATACTAATGATAAAAGAAATTTTTTGGAAAATTAAAATAAATTTTAGACTGTTTATATAATTATTATTAATTAATTACTAATTTTCTAATTACTTTTAATTATTTAAATTAAACTAAAATACAAATAATTATGATTTTAACTTAGAAAAATAAAATTTAAATTTGGAAAATTCTAAAATAATATAAAACTAATTTTAAAACAGAAAATATAATTTTTAGACTTTTTAAATAATTATTATTACTTAAAAACTATTTATTAATTACTAAAAACTAAAATTAATTATTAAAAATACTAAATGAAAAGAGAAAATTATGAAAAAATTACTAAAATTACTTTATGATAACAGGAACCTAGGAAAATTATAAAAATGAAATTTGCTTATTGAATAAGCTGAAAATAAGCCCAATGGTTGAAATAGAAGCTATCACTATTTTAAATTTTGTCTTTTCTTAAATTTTCTTTTTCAAATCTACTTAACTGTTTAAAATAATAAACTTTAATAAAGGGACTAGGCTATAAGCTTAAAAATAAGCACTTGAGGGGCAAAAGTGCTTAACAGTTGGGGTATTAAGCTTATTTGGACTTTGAGTTAGTGAAAAAGCCACTCAATAAGCTATACAAGGACCCCTCAATGGAAACTAAGCTACAACAGGCAAGGACCAATAGAAATAAGCAAAAAAGAAGAGGATAAGCACAAGCAATAAGATAAGGAAGGCCAATAAGCACTTGGCCTAAACTGAGTATGAAACAGGTTGGAAGGCCCAACTTCCAGGCCTTGTGGGGCCCACAGGAGGAATTGGAAGCCAAAAGTGGAAGTGGAACCAATAAGCTAAGCTTAATGGATTTCTAAAAAGCTAGAGTATGACCCCTGGGGCCCACTGGGTGAGTCAGGGGAGGGCTTGAAATTAGGTAACAAAAGCTGAATACTCAGCATGGGTATCAAATGGGACAAAGTACAAGGGCCTTGCAGCCCTATGAAATAAGCTCTATTCTAGAAAATAAGCACTGTTCCTTAAAGCTTGGCTTATTGGCTTTCCAATAAGCCAAGATTTAGGGTGTGGGACCCACTATGGTGCACAGGAGAGGCAATTGAAAAGTGGGCTAATTAAGGGTGCCCTGGTGCAGGGCAGACACATGCCCTGCAGCCCATTTCAAGCCACCAAAATAAGCTGTTAAAAAATTCACAAAAATAAGCCATGGTAGGATTCTATAGCTAAGCTGGGACACAACAACATATAAAAATTTCAGGGCTTGAAACCAAACACAAATATCTAAACAATTCCTACAATTTTTGGTTTTTCTGACAAAGGTTGAATTTGACTTTTCAATATGAACTACTTACTTTGACTTTTTTGAGCTTTGATCTTAATCTAATGGCTGAATATGATATATTAGGCTATATAGGGACTAATTAAAGCTACTTTAGCTACTTGTGAATGGAAATGGTGGGTTTACAAATCCTAAAATCTAACAGTGGAGTGTTAAGATGGGATTCAAAGGTGAATTTGACTATTTTGCTTATAAGGTAACAGGTTTATGATTAATTTAACTCAAACTAACCTAGTGTGACTTAACTCAACCAAAAACAACTACACTACACAACCTGAGCTCATTCAAACATCATGAACCAAACTTAAACAACCTGTTAACACTACAACCTAAGTTTTATAGCTACAACCTACTGCTTTCATGTTTAAAACATATTACTTAAACCAAATTAAAGTTAATTAAACAAGTTTTAAGTGCAAAAGACCGCTAGAACAAGGAAATGCAATAATCACTAAACATAGTCAGTGAGCATGAAACTATGAGCAACAAAGGATTGCAAAGAACAATTATGCAAAGTAAAACAAGATTTAGTCTAATACACACCTAAGAATCTCAGATTAACAAAGATAAGCACAATTCATGGGTGGCTACAGTACATTACAAGGAAATTTGAGAAACTTGCTTATAAATGACTCCAACTGAGTTACAAGTAACCAGGGCACAAAACCTATCCTATTTACTCACCATGAGTTCTAAACCATAAAAATCCACAATCCACAGGTTCCCTGGCTTTCTTCTTCCTCACAACTTTCTTTTTTCTTTATTTATGGATTATTTTTGAACTATTTTTGGTATTTGTGAGATTCCAACTGATAGTAAGTGAAAATGCTTTTAAAACTTGTAAAAGCTTAATAACAAGCCAAGTTGAGTCCAAAGTAACAGAAATAAACAATTTATAATAGTATTATAGTCAAAATGAAATTTTCATTAAATATGGTAAAATTGAATTTTAACAACAAAGCTTGGAATTACTAATAAATAAACTTGAAATTATATTAGAAAAAGTGATTACAACTATTTTAAACTAAAAATTATAACTAATAATGAGATTACAAAAAAAACGGCATTAAAATTACACTAAGGACTATTCTATTCTAATTACTCCTTCCTCCTTCTTCCTGATTGACTTTTATAGACCCTGGAGAGTCTCTTTTTCTTTCCCATTTTCTTGTAAGCCATTGGATGGCTTTACTTTGATCCTAGCCCTTCAAAGCCGTTTTGGCGGGAAAATAGGAACAAGTAATTTTTAGTGGGTTTGGTGAGTTAGGTGAGGTATTTAATGAGGGGGAGGGTTGTAGGGGACAGGAGAGAGTGTTGGTGAGGAATTGGTGGAAAAAGGAGGTGATTGGAGGGGGTCACAGTTGCAGGGAATGGGGGAAAGTGGGTGAGGATGGTGGTGTTGACTGGTGTTTGACCCTGGGTGGTTTTTATTTAAAAATGGAATTGGGCCGGGTTGTTTGGACTGAGGGGGTGTTGGATCAGGATTTGTGTTTGGGTGGGTTTGGATTTTGGGCACTAATAATATCATAGGGTCCATTTGGTTTAAATAAAACACAAGGACCATTTGTGTCATTTTCAGAAAATGAGGGTGTGTTTTGCCGAACCTCTAAACATTAAACCAAGGATCATAATTGCCAAGTTTCATTTCCAAGGACAAATATTGTTTATTTTCCAAAAATTGAAATTCTTAGGGACTATTTCTGCCAAATGTTTAAATTTGAAGGACCAATTTTGCAAACATTCAAAACTTTTTACCCAAGGACCATTCTTGCTAATATTTGACTTTTAAAGGACTTGGGTTGACTTATCTTTCGAAATAAATACTCAGGGACTAATTTTGACAAGTTTTGAAAGTTAGGGGGCCGAAACTGCCAATTATGCATACTTTGTTCGTTTTTCATCTGTTTTTACTCTTTTTGCATCTGAAACATATAAAACACGATTTTGGAATATTTTCAGTATTTGATGCATTTTTGAGTGTTTTTAAATGTTTTGCAGTTCAAATTTAACAAAAAATGATGAGTGTTTGAGCACTTATCAAGGGTAAACAAAGTAGATGTTATCACTTTTTTGACTGCATGCTCGGCGATTTTGTTGAGTTGATCTTTCATTGGCTTGAGTAGATCTTTCAACTCATTTGTCAAATGCTCATCCATGTACTTGTTGGCTTGAGTGGCTAGAGTAGCTTCCATGTCTTCTTGTACATCTTTGGATAAGTCTTGAACATCTATCATCTGATTTGTTAGCCCAGTTACGAAACTAGTAAGTGTGTTAACTTTTTCTTCAAGCTCATTTCGTTTCTTCTCATGAGCCATCTTTACTGCCTTTTTCACCTTTCTTAAAGCTTCAGTGACTAGTGGATTGGTAGGCTTCTTGATTGACTTGTCAGATGTTTTTGTAGTAGATGTAAGTTGTGTTGCTGGAGGTGATGACTGAGAAGATTCTATAAATGTGGAAGTATCTTTGTCATCTCCTTTGGGTGATTCGGGTTTCTATGCAGCTTCTTTCTTCAATCTATTTTCTTCAGCCAACTTTTCTGCTTCATCAATCATTCTCTTCTCTTCAGCAAGTTTTGCTGCTTCTTCAACTTTCTTCAATTCTACCAATCTTTCTACTTCAGCAAGTTTAGCATTTTCTTCTTCTTTCAGTCTTAACTCTTCTGCTAACCTTCCTTCTTCCTCTTTTTTCAACCTCTTTAATTCATCATCTTGAGATTTTTCTCTTTCAGCAATTTCCTCAGCTGTTAGCTTTAGTTCATCATCAGCATCCATGTCGTCATCTGATAAGGAGAAATTTGTTACGCTTTTAAGGGGTCATTTAAGCCCTAAGTCTTGATAATATGACCAATTATTACCTTAAATCATTTCTTTTGTCAATTTAGGTACTTTTGAGAAGAATTCTGGAAAAGTTAGCATTTTGGACGTTCTTGGAGCAAAAAGTGAAGAAAATGACAAAGTCATGAATCCATGCTGGAAATTGTACCTGACGGCGTCAAGCATTTCAAAGGGACGGCATCACTCATTGGAACAAGAGGTGGATATCACATTTACACTTGATGCGCCAGAAGATAAATGAAGATTAACACGTGACGACGTCACGTTATACAAGAAGTAGGCCGTCACGTATTACTCCAAAGCGTGACGGCCCAGAAGTCTTACAAGGGGATGGCGTCAAGAAGTTGGATTGGATGACAAGAAACCCTAGCCGCAGCGAGATGATGGCGTCAGCCATTAAAAGGGGACGCCATCACCAATGTAAATCTATATGTAATTTTCGATTTTTCATTCATTAGAGAGGACTTTTCGGTATGGAACTTTTGGGTACGAACCCTAGTCGACTTTTGCATCAATTTTAGGGTTCCAAACCCTCTTTTCCTCCATGTTCAATTAAAGATAAGTTATCCTTTAATCATTCAATATGTCTATGTGTTGTTTGATTATATCGTATGCTTTTCGTTCTTTTAACATGCTAGCTTAGATTTACTTGTGTTTGCATAGATCTAATGAAACCTAGTTATTGATTATTGGTTATTGGTTTGTCATTAATTGTTGTGGGTGATTGATTTTAGCTTTAGACTTAAGAAAACTGGCTAATCTCCTATTGGTAACTTGCTTGAACGTCTTAAGAAACGCAATCGGATGTGTACTACGGTTTTATTGGTTGTATTAAATGCATAAGTGACTATTAATGAGGCCATGATAGGATACTAAACGTGTCGTCATAGGAAGAGATAGAAACTTATAGAGTTGGGGAAGATCATACACGGCCCCACAAATGGTATTAAGGAATGCAACCCTTCACCCATGTAATTGTGACAAACCAATTAATCAATAAAAGATAACTAAGGAGTAATGAAATCTAAGTAAACATGCTTCCCTCCATATTAGAAGTTCTCATATTTTATTTTCTTGTTATTTTTTTTTGTTTAAGTAGTTATCTGGGTTAGTTGACTAGCAACTAATTCCGCCCACTCTTCCAATACCTGAGATAATTTACTTGCTTTCGATAAAATATAAAAATACAAAAATAATCATCCCTCACCTCTAAACCTAGTTAGATTAGTTTCAGTCCTAACGAACACTATTCCCTGAGAGAACAATCAATCCCTTGGTACTTGCCACTCACTATACTACATCGGTCAGGTACACTTCCTAGTGGGGATTGCAAGCTTCTCAAGATCCCTTGAGAGGTAAAACCTTTTGCGTAGACCGCAATCCACACATCAAGTTTTTGGCGCCGTTGCCGGGGAATAGTTATTGCTTAGGTTGAAATTTATTTTTATTAGGTCTACTCACTAGATTCCTTTCTAGTGGGATTTTTGTTTTATTTTTATTTATAGGTTTCCTTTAGTCTATCTTTTTCTTTGTGCCCTTGTTAGTAAAATTAAATTCATTAACTATTCCGTTAGCTACTATGGAAAACACGAATCCGCCCCTTTCACTTGAGGAAGTAATTGTGCTGCGTGATCAAATTAAAAGCGAAATTAGAGAACTTAGGGAGCTTAATAGGTTGATTGACATTGAGCTTGATAGTGCACTTAATGACCTAGCAATCGCATGCACTCAAATGAGGACTTAGGACTTGATGATTTTGCGGTTGTTGAAGTTGTAGAGGAACAGGGAGATGGGGAATTAGATCATGAATACTTCAATTTATACCCTACTAAGGAAGAAACCGCCTACTACAACCATATAGTTGATAACCCTCGACCACCCTTTGTCAAAATTGATCCAAAAATAAAGAAGGCTAACCCTTGGAATGTGAAAATACCATGTATGATTGTGTACAAGTACATTGAACAAGCTTACATTGACAGTGAGTCCCCAATCAACGTGATGTCCCCAAGTGTTTATAACGACATAATGAATGCACAATTTGACCTTGGAGAGACCCCATATATCCCGGCGGAGTTTGTAACTTTGTTGGGAGAGTTAGAGGACTGCATATCTTTATTGGGAATTTTATCTATATTGACGACTTTATGATTTTAGAGGATTTAGCAAGTGTTATAAATTGCCGCTTATCTCATGTTGTGCTAGGTAAGCCATTTGTCGAGAACTCTAAGTTGATATACGATAGGCTAGATTGCTAGAAGGCACAGTTCAGTTTTCAAATAAGAATGATAAAATAACATACAAGATGCCTAATAGAATGAAGGAGTTCCGTTACATATCTCAACTAGACAAAGATAATATTGGTGCTTTTGAGGATATTAACGAGGAGGATAGGAAAAAAGGCATGGAATATGTATGGAAAAAAAGGAGTCTTTTTTATAAGGATTGCTTAAGCCTTGGTCCAAAGTACAAAGTCGATGGGAAACTTGCTATGAGAATTAGAGAGGCACTTAAGAGCAAGAATGAAAAACTTAATAGAGCGTGACTTTGAGTCTAGCTACAAGACTCGTTAATAAAGAAAAGCGCTTCTTGGGAGGCAACCCAAGCCTTGTTTGATTTTATTTGCTTCCGTATGTATGTTTTGTTTATATTGTTTATTGTTCATGTATCAAACATTTTGTGAAAATGCTTTAGTTTGTTTTTAACTTCGTCTTGATCATATATAAAGGTATTTTGCAAAATATAAGTGTAAGGGAAATCCAAATTTGTTTTTAAGAACGGATTGAACATGAACGATAACAATGAGATATAATATGCATATTAGTATATGTTTGAGTCAAATGCTTGTATCAAGTCATAATGAATATTTTGCAGGATTCCAGGAATTAGAACATAGGTTTTTTCTAGAAATTTTTCGGAAACAAAATATAAGAATTCTGTCAGATCAATTCTGACGGTGTCAGGCATCACCTGATGACGTCAGGTGTAGTTTTCTGAAAATTTTGCTGGTCTTGTTTTTCTGCCGGAATTTTAAAGTTTCATAAAATCTGTATTTTATAAACTCCAGGAATCTGCAAACATTCATTCCACAAGCATTATATCTTTACTTGCTTTCTAGGATTTATTATTTTTTTTATTTACCGCCGATTTTACTCTAGGTTTTCTTGTTTGTTTTTTCAGATAATTAACAGGTTATATTGGAAAAGAAGATGTACATGGATAATCAAGCTTTTGGCGCTGCTTTAATCTTGGAATTTTCACATTTTCTTGGAGGAGGATTTAACCATGTTACTACATCATCCACACTGAACGAATCAATGGAGTATTTGTTTCATTCTTTCATTTTCTTTACTTTTACATCTTTTAATTGAACATTGGGGACAATGTTCAACTTAAGTGTAAGGGGGGAAGGGGGGTAAATGAAGATTCCTTAGAGATTATGTAACATCCGAAAATTTGGTAAGCAACGGAAGTCTAATCGGGGTCATTACAGTTTAGAACACAGTCATACTTATAGACAACAATTCAAAAGATAGGTTAATATCATTCCATGAAAACTCAAAGTATTCAGAGTTACAAACATTTTTCCAAATGTTAATTGTTTCACAAAAGAGATGATGAGTTTGAAAAGAATGATATAATTATTGAGATAAAAGGGAGGTCCTGTATGCCCTTTTTGCCAGCTCCGTGCCATCATGCCTGCTAGTTACCTGAGATAAACATGCTAAATGGTCAACACAACGGTTGAGTGAATCCATAGTAGTTTAAATTAGTAAGTGTGAACATAAGTCAAGTATTTTGAAATAAACAAGCCAAGATTGATCGATCTTGATTAAACTGGTGTCATATTGCTCCTAAGCCTCATGAAACTCAAGCCTTAACAACATATCGAAATATCATAAAGATAAAAATCACCTACACCACGGGGGCTGTAGATAACAAAGGGGCCCTCGGTGATGGAAATGTACTCGGTTTCCATGGTACTTCGAATATAACACACCTCCTGCCAAATGATCACTTTGACAGAGATGGGCTGCCGTTTCAATAGATTTATTAGCTATATTCGCGCTCACTCGCAAGTGATTAAGGTTCGTGATATGAGGGACTTGTAGTACGGGTTTCAACTTAGGCAATATCAGATAGTAATAGCATACTAAAAAATACTTGTGTTCGTTTTATAGCATGTATCTCCCCACGGGGTTTAGAAATAATTAAAATGTGGGACCATGAACTCACCTGACGGGTGTGTGTGAATCACAACGGTGCTCAAAGGTGACGGTGTATTGCTACGACTAGTGATGAGTGCTCAAACACTCATCATTTTTGGTCAAATCTGAACTGCAAAACATTTAAAAACACTCAGAAATGCATCAAAATACAGAAAATATCTCAAAATTGTGTTTTATGCATTTCAGATGCAAAATGATTGAAAACAGATGAAAAACGAACAAAGTTTGCATAATTGGCAGTTTCAGTCCCTCAACTTTCAAAATTGACAAAATTGGTCCCTGAGCATATATTTTTGGTTGAAAAGTCAAAAATGGTCCTAGGAGTTCAAAAGTTATCAAAAGGGTCCCTGGGTGAAAGTTTTAGAAATTTTACAAGATTGGTCCTTGCATTTTCAAAATTGGCAAAATTAGTCCCTGGGATGAATATTTTTGGAAATTATCAATTATGGTCCTTGTGTTAGTAAACTTTGGCAGAAATGGTACTTGGTTGGAAAGTTTGGAGAATTTACATGTTTGGCCCCTCAAGTTTGGAATTTGGCAATTTTGGTCCTCGGGGTACTTAATTTTGGAAATAAAACATCAAAGGTCCTTGGGAAATTAGAGATTGGCATGAATGATCCTTGGGATAAGTTTGGGAAGTTGGCAAGATTGGTCCTCAAAATTTCAGCAATTACAAAAATGGTCCTTGTGCTTATTAATAAATCAAATGGACCCTTTTTATCTCTTAATACCCAATCCAAACAAAACACCACCCAACCCATCACCTTAAGCCCAATCCCACGACCCATTTCCCTTTTAAATAAAAAAACCACCCATGGTTAATAACCAGGTCAAACAAACACACCCAGGGTCAAACTAACCATCCCTCTCCCTCCCACACGTGAAGCATGCTATCCTGCCATAGCCAACACCAAACACCATCATCACCTCAGCAACTCTACTCCTTCACTCCACCCCTATCCCACTATCACTAACTTTTCACCACTACCCTCCAAATCTTGCCCCTCTGCTACAAGCTAACTTCCAAATTGCTCATTTGCAATTTTTCCCGCCAAAGTGATTAAATGGCCAGGATCAAATGGACTTATCCAATGGCCTAGAAAGAAAGTGGGATAAATCCAGGAACACTTCTTGGAGCTTATAAATGAAGAAAAGAATGGGAATCAGAAGGTTGTTAGCTAGTTAGTAGATTCTAGTGTAGTTTTTCCTTAGTAGTTACCCTGTAAAATTGTTTTCTAATGTAATCAAGCCCTTTTAATTAGTTTGTAATCCTTAAGTATTATGTATGCAAGCTTTTGTATCAATGAAATTCCAGTTTTTCCTTCAATCTTTGTGCAATTAACTTTTATGCATTTAAAATCTTTACAAATAATTATAAACTGTTTTAAGTTTCTACTTATTGTTACATAATCTCATTTAAGCTCAACAAGAGTTTTAGTGAGTTTATGGCCTGTTGTTCCTGTTCTAAGCAAAGCTTCTAAAAAGTCAATGAAGGTCAAACAGATGGTCAAGTTAAGCAATGGGTGATTAGATAGGGAGGAATATTGAGGCTTGGTAGATTGTAAACAAGCTCTCTTGAAAATCTCAGTATTGTTTTTAGCATAGGAGCAAGTGAGTTTCCTTTCAATAAGTTATTGCACATTTTACTATTTACTGTAATTTCTGCTTATCTAGGTTTATTTCTGTGCTCAATTGTTCAAATTGTGTTCATTTATCCTATTTAAGTTGAATTCTTACTTAAGTGACCTGATGCTATTTGCTTCTTTTCATTTTTAGCTTATTATTGCATTTACCTACCATTTTTAGTTTATCTAATCTCAAGCTCATTACCATGCTCATTTTACAGTCATTTCAACTTTAATATAGTTTATATAGCTTAAGTAATCAGTTTGGGTCTTAATCTCCGTTTATATCAGTAAAAAAGAAAAAGAAAATGCAAAAGCAGTTGGACCATAAAGGAGTGTTTGGCACAGTGGTTTTCACCATTGTGCATTAGTTCTTTGTTGTTGTGTATGGCTCAGATATGTTCCCTTAGGTCAATTGAGCCTAGTTCAGCCTTTTAAATCAATGCTTTTTCAGTGGAAAGTCAAATATCATATGAGGATTTCATTTAGTGTTCACTTTGTATAAGGCTCATAGTCACCTTAATTCTTTCATTAGTTGTTAGAGTAGATTAATATAGGCTCATTATAGCTTATATTAACATAATTAGTCACTTAGGTTTAATCAAAAGTCATAAAAGTCAAAATAGGATTAATACCATAAAAAGTCAAAATTGCTTTTGTGGTCAGTTTTCCAAATCTTTGGTGATTTTTCATGAACTCAGTTCTTGATCTTAGGACCTGAAACCTTTTGGAAAATAAATTTTGGAAGCTTAGATTTATTGCCTATATTTTATCTCAATTTTTAGATTTTTCCTATTGCTTATTTTGGAGTCTCTTTTGGCTTAATTCTCAAAAACCTCTCCTGCATCAGGGGAGTTTGGCTCAATAGCCCTTTTTCATCAGCTTTTTAAATTGTTCTTTAGTGTATCTTAGTTTGTAACTATTGTTGTTTTGGAAACCCCACTGTACCATCTATGTACTCTTGTGCTTATTTTGTCCTAATGTGCTTATTCTAAGTGCTTATCTTGGTCTAACATATTGACCCTCTGAGCTCAACCACACTGACCCATCAGTGTAGACAACCACCTTCACAAGCTCTTGTAGGGCTTGTTTGTGGGAGTTAGTATGTGAAACTTAGCTTTTTGGAAAGCTGAGTATCTTAGCTTACAGGTTCCAGCCTTTGTTTGTCCTTCCAAGCTTATTTGATAAGCATAATCAAGGCCTGCAACTTGGCTCTTGGACCTGTTTGGTTTTCAATCCTGTGGGTTTGCTTATTTTCAAATTTTAGCTTATTCAGTTTTGTTTTCTCTTTTCTTTGGCTTGTTTTACATTTTTCTCACTTACTTTAGTTTATTTGATGCCTTGGTTTGTATCTTGTAGCTTGATAGAAGCTGTTTGAAGTTAAAAATCCAGGTTTAAAAAAACTCAATTGTTGGAAAAATAAGCTCAAGCTGAGCTTATTTGTGGGTTTTGAAAAGTTTGTCTTTACAAATATTGCTTATTATTGTTATTAGAGTATGTTTGTACTAAGAAAAAAAAAATGTTTGCAAAATATGCCAGGGGTGGGGTTTGAACCCCTGACCTCCTGGTTTGACTAGTCAAAACTCAGACCTATGGGGTGCACCAACTGGACCAAGTGTATCTTAGTGTTATTTCTTTCTTCCCTTATTTATATAGTAGTTATTTTCCATTTAAGCCTATATAAGCTTCTCAGCTTATTTTTCTACTTATTTATAAGCTTTTCTTCATTTTCATATTTTTCCTAGCTTAATTATATTAATTAGTATTTTTATAAAAAGTTTTAGAATTTTTACTGTTCATTTGGTAATTTTTATAATTTAAATTAATTTAAATAGTTTTTAATTAATAATAAATAATTAAAAAGTATAAAAAATATTTTTCTTTCTCTCAAAATTTTCCTTTATCATTAGGATTATAAAAATATAATTTTCATGTACGTAGGGTTAACGTAGCTTAAAATTCACTTTTTATTTTGCGCGTTGACGTTATTTTAACGTAAACGCGCGTTTTTAATTTTAAATACGTTCTAGGGTAACGTAACTTTACGTTTTAGTTAATTTAGTTTAATTAAGTTGTTTTCACTTATATTTCCTTAGCGTAATCATTCAAAACCCTTATTACCCCTTTCCTGTTCAGAATCACCTGATTACAAATCCGTTTGGATACTTTTGCATGCCTCGTCGGGACATAACGACCCGGGGATTCACTGTATTCCGCGGAGAATTGAGTCTAAGGAGTTTGACTATATTGACCACATCCGTGGTTGACTGCTTTTGCCTCAATCAAATTTTGACGCCGCTGCCGGGGAGGTTGTGCACGTATTCTAAACTGTTTTGCAGATTAGTGAATCTGGATATACGCTCATTGTATGTTTACCGTCCTTGTTCATATTTTCATAAAAACAAAACGAATCGTGAATTTTACCATTTCAAATTACTCAAGGATTACTTAGTGTAATCTACGAGGAAACAATTTGGTTTTTCAAAACGATTACCAAAAACATTTTAAAATTAGTGTTCAATGAACACAAAAACCCAAAAAGATTTTCTTTCTTATTTGTATAAAATGTTTATCAAAAATCTCAAAAATATCCATCTTTACCCTCTTACCTTTTTGATTCTTCATTTCTCACCCTCCAAAACCTTTTGATTCTTTCTATGTCTGATCCTCACATTCTTATTTGTCGATGGTGTAGTAGTCCTTATAATGGTGGTCACTGCCCCAGTTGTGGCATGGTAGAGTCAGGAAACGGGTGTGTCTATAACCAGAATCCCTATTCCTACCATAACACGACTGATTCATTTCATCAGCTTCCACACCATGAGACCCAGCAGTTTTACTGTTGTGAGTATTGTGGAGGCCCTCACTATAGCTCTAATTGTCAAATTAGGAATAAGTTTATATATGAACAGGTTCCTTGTAACAATCATGAATTTGGTTTTAACCAGCCTTCACAATACACAACCCCTCAACCACTGCCTCAGGACGAGTTAGCTAGAGCTGAATTGATTACTAAAATGATTATGGCTCAAAGTCAAGTCAACAAGACCATTCAAGATGGAATAAACTGTCTTAAGGATCTGATTCTTAGGAAACAAAATCCTCCTGTTAACTCATTTTATCTTGAGGATGAAAGTGATGAGGATGAACCATTTGAAGAAGAGAACTCAAAGGAACCTTAAGATATCTTGATAATGGGGGACACGGAAGTCAAAGTCAATCCTCTTGAGGAAATAGATGACCTTGTTCCAATCCCAAAGGTATCTGAGAAACCTTTTGATTCAACTTCAGTTGAAACTGCTTCAGTAGAAATACAGGGAGAAAAGAATATGACTGAATCACTAGCAATAGAAATAATGGAACTTGTAGAATCCATGACTGCTAGTCCTTCTCAACTCCCTCAGTCTACGGATATCACACCCGAAGTTCACACTCACTCTCTGAACATGGGGGACGAGCATCTTAGCACTGTTCCTGAAAAGGAATCGGACGAATTCATAAAGTCTAGAGTTGAGAACCTTGTCCCAATCCCAGGAGAGTCACCGGGAACTTTTGATCATGTGTGTGATTCTCCTTCCCCTCCTGAAAGACCAAAAGATCATTTTGAAACTTTCTCCGACTTTGATGATGATTGTACATCTTATGGAGAAGTTGAGTATGTAGAGGCATCACTGCCTCATTCTGATGTTGACCCTCTCCTTGAGGAGTTCACAGATGAACTTACTCACATCAATCCACTTCCATTGGGAAGTGATGATGATCTGTTTGATTTCGAAGCCAATCTGGGAGAAATTGAAAATCTTTTAAATTCTAATCCCAACATCGAGCTTAGTACTTCACATACTGATGAAAATTCTTTATCTTCCGGAGACATCAATCATGTGGAAGGATTACCTTCTGAGCTAGTCAGCCTAGAAGAAGAGAATGATGAAACTGACACTGAAATCAAAGATGAAGCACTTCGTGCAACATTATTGAATGTCAGTTTCCTCATTTCCAAAATCGAGGCTTTCAAAGAGAGACCCATTTCATCTCCTATCCCCATTAAGGATAGTGACATTTCTTCCGATGATTCTATACCGGAATTTGAAGCCTTCCATTTTGATCCTATGGGAGAGAAAATTAGTGGCAGTACCACTTCTCATTCTCATAATTCTCTCATCGATTATGAATCATTTACCTTCGATGAGTTCTCCTGTGAACTCACTCATATAAATTCCGAATATGATTCACTCACATTTGAGGAGTTCTCCTGTGAACTCACTCATATCATATCTCCACCGGAGTATGATAACTTCTACTTTGGTCTAGACACACCAGGGATATGTCTTGATCAAACGAGCTTAAAAAATAAGATTCATGAGATTATGAATTCTCCTGTGGGTGATGATGAGTTAGTCATGATGTTTATCATGACTTTTTTTCTCTTTTTCACCTATCCCGTTGCTTCTCCTGTTCTTCACTCCTTCGTGAATGAAGACATTATCTTTGACCCCGGCATCACCGTTTATAGTTTATACTATTTGAAGCTGGGTACTTATCTCATTGGTGTGGAACTTTCACGTGCTTCAAATGTTTGTCCAAACATCTTGAATGAAAGTCCGATGGAGATTGTCTCTTCCACATGTTGCTCCCCCCAAGAACCAATTAATTCGGGGTCGAGTCAAGCTAGCGACTCGGTAAACAAAAACAGTAGGATGCATATGGGGTTTTCACCCTAAGTGTGGGGGAGTTACCTATGCTGTTGTTACCATGTACATAAGTTTCACCAAAAAAAAAAAAAAAAAAAAAAAAAAAATTCTAGCGAATTTGATCACATTTTACCTTCTAGTACCCCCGTTTTTGGCCAAAAATTTAATTTTTTTTTCACTTTATTTCAAAATTTTTATTGTTATCAGTCCACCATGTCTAACCGACAAAGGGATTGGCTAATCCAGGAGCAAACGGCTCTTGGTAAAGATATCTCAAATCCGTTTGTGGCTGGCAATTTGCCGAAAATTGTATGGTATTCAACTCACCATGTCCTAAAGAGTAAAGAGTTGGCTAGCCCGCAAGGTTATGGCTTGTGGTAAAGGCAGTGGAAAACCATAATTGGTAATTAGCTCACCAAGATGATAACTACATCAAGAGTTGGCTAGTCCAGAAGCAAACGACTTCTGGTAAAGACAAATAAAATCCGTTGACAGCTTATGATTTGCTCAAAATCATATGGTTATCAGTGTTCCATAGTTCTTACTTGAACTGAAACATTTGGCTACTCCAGAAGTAATGGCTTTTGGTAAAGAGATATCAAATCCATTAAATTTTCAAAACGGGTTCTTTTTGTATTCTATATTGATAGAGACTAGCAATAGTTTAGTGTGGGGGATTGATAAGTGCTCAAACACTCATCATTTTTGGTCAAATCTGAACTGCAAAACATTTAAAAACACTCAGAAATGCATCAAAATACAGAAAATATCTCAAAATTGTGTTTTATGTGTTTCAGATGCAAAATGATTGAAAACAGATGAAAAATGAACAAAGTTTGCATAATTGGCAGTTTCAGTCCCTCAACTTTCAAAAATTGACAAAATTGATCCCTGAGCATATATTTTTGGTTGAAAAGTCAAAAATGCTCCTAGGAGTTCAAAAGTTATCAAAAAGGGTCCCTGGGTGAAAGTTTTAGAAATTTTACAAGATTGGTCCATGCATTTTCAAAATTGGCAAAATTAGTCCCTGGGATGAATATTTTTGGAAATTATCAATTATGGTCCTTGTGTTAGTAAACTTTGGCAGAAATGGTACTTGGTTGGAAAGTTTGGAGAATTTACATGTTTGGCCCCTCAAGTTTGGAATTTGGCAATTTTGGTCCTCGGGGTACTTAATTTTGGAAATAAAACATCAAAGATCCTTGGGAAATTATAGATTGGCATGAATGATCCTTGGGATAAGTTTGGGAAGTTGGCAAGATTGGTCCTCAAAATTTCAGCAATTACAAAAATGGTCCTTGTGCTTATTAATAAATCAAATGGACCCTTTTTATCTCTTAATACCCAATCCAAACAAAACACCACCCAACCCCCAATCCCATGGCCCATTTCCCTTTTAAATAAAAAAAACCACCCCCGGTTAATAACCAGGTCAAACAAACACACCCAGGGTCAAACTAACCATCACTCTCCTTCCCACACGTGAAGCCTGCTACCCTGCCATAGCTAACACCAAACACCATCATCACCTCTGCAACTCTACTCCTTCACTCCACCCCTATCCCACTATCACTAACTTTCCACCACTACCCTCCAAATCTTGCCCCTCTGCTACAAGCTAACTGCCAAATTGCTCATTTGCAATTTTTCCCGCCAAAGTGATTAAATGGCCAGGATCAAATGGACTTATCCAACGGCCTAGAAAGAAAGTGGGATAAATCCAGGAACACTTCTTGGAGCTTATAAATGAAGAAAAGAATGGGAAGCAGAAGGTTGTTAGCTAGTTAGTAGATTCTAGTGTAGTTTTTCCTTAGTAGTTACCCTGTAAAATTGTTTTCTAATGTAATCAAGCCCTTTTAATTAGTTTTTAATCCTTAAGTATTATGTATGCAAGCTTTTGTATCAATGAAATTCCATTTTTTCCTTCAATCTTTGTGCAATTAACTTTTATGCATTTAAAATCTTTACAAATAATTATAAACTGTTTTAAGTTTCTACTTATTGTTACATAATCTCATTTAAGCTCAACAAGGGTTTTAGTGAGTTTGTGGCCTGTTGTTCCTGTTCTAAGCAAAGCTTCTAAAAAGTCAACGAAGGTCAAACGGATGGTCAAGTTAAGCAATGGGTGATTAGATAGGGATTGGGAGGAATATTGAGGCTTGGTAGATTGTAAACAAGCTCTCTTGAGAATCTCAGTTCTTTTTGAGCATAGAATCAAGTTAGTTTCATTTCAATAAGTTGTTGCACATTTTACTATTTACTGTAGTTTCTGCTTATCTAGGTTTATTTCTGTGCTTAATTGTTCAAATTGTGTTCATTTATCCTATTTAACTTGAATTCTTACTTAAGTGACCTGATGCTATTTGCTTCTTTTCATTTTTAGCTTATTATTGCATATACCTACCATTTTTAGTTTATCTAATCTCAAGCTCATTATCATGCTCATGTTACAGTCATTTCAACTTTAATATAGTTTATATAGCTTAAGTAATCGGTTTGGGTCTTAATCTCAGTTTATATCAGTAAAAAATAAGAAAATGCAAAAGCAGTTGGACCATAAAGGAGTGTTTGGCACAGTGGTTTTCACCACTGTGCATTAGCTCTTTGTTGTTGTGTATGGATCAGATATGTTCCCTTAGGTCAATTGAGCCTAGTTCAGCCTTTTAAACCAATGCTTTTTTAGTGAAAAGTCAAATATCTTATGAGGATCTCATTTAATGTTCACTGCTAATTGTATAAGGCTCATAGTCACCTTAATTCTTTCATTAGTTGTTAGAGTACATTAATGCAGGCTCATTATAGTTTATATTAACATAATTAGTGACTTAGGTTTAATCAAAAGTCATAAAAGTCAAAATAGGATTAATATCATAAAAAGTCAAAATTGCATTTGTGGTCAGTTTTCCAAATCTTTGGTGTTTTTTCATGAACTCAATTCTTGATCTTAGGACCTGAAACCTTTTGGAAAATAAAGTTTGGAAGGTTAGATTTATTGCCCATATTTTATCTCAATTTTTAGATTTTTCCTATTGTTTATTTTGGAGTCTCTTTTGGCTTAATTCTCAAAAACCTCCCCTACATCAGGGGAGTTTGGCTCAGTAGCCCTTTTTCATTAGCTTTTTAAATTGATCTTTAGTGTATCTTAGTTTGTAACTATTGTTGTTTTGGAAACCCCACTGTACCATCTATGTACTCTTGTGCTTATTTTGTCCTAGTGTGCTTATTCTAAGTGCTTATCTTGGTCCAACATATTGACCCTCTAAGTTCAACCACACTGACCCATCAGTGTGGACAACCACCTTCACAAGCTCTTGTAGGGCTTGTTTGTGGGAGTTAGTTTGTGAAACTTAGCTTTTTGGAAAGCTGAGTATCTTAGCTTACAGTTTCCAGCCTTTGTTTGTCCTTCCAAGCTTATTTGATAAGCATAATCAAGGCCTACAACTTGGCTCTTGGAACTGTTTGGTTTTCAATCCTGTGGGTTTGCTTATTTTCAAATTTTAACTTATTCAGTTTTGTTTTTTTCTTTTATTTGGCTTACTTTACATTTTTCTCACTTACTTTAGTTTATTTGATACCTTGGTTTGTATCTTGTAGCTTGATAGAAGCTGTTTGAAGTTAAAAATCCAGGTTAAGCTTAAAAAACTCAACTGTTGGAAAAATAAGCTCAAGCTGAGCTTATTTGTGGGTTTTGAAAAGTTTTCTTTACAAATATTGCTTATTATTGTTGTTAGAGTATGTCTGTATTAAGAAAAACAAAAAAAATAAATGTTTGCAAAATATGCCAGGGGTGGGGTTTGAACCCCTGACCTCCTGGTTTGACTAGTCAAAACTCAGACCTAATGGGTGCACCAACTGGACCAAGTGTATCTTAGTGTTATTTCTTTCTTCCCTTATTTATATCGTAGTTATTTTCCATTTAAGCCTATATAAGCTTCTCGGTTTCTTTTTCTGCTTATTTATAAGCTTTTCTCCATTTTCATATTTTTCCTAGCTTAATTATATTAATTAGTATTTTTATAAAAAAGTTTTAGAATTTTTACTGTTCATTTGGTAATTTTTATAATTTAAATTAGTTTAAATAATTTTTAGTTAGTTTTTAATTAATAATAAATAATTAAAAAGTATAAAAAATATTTTTCTCTTTCTCAAAAATTTCCTTTATCATTAGGATCGTAAAAATATAATTTTAATGTCCGTAGGGTTAACGTAGCTTAAAATTCACTTTTTATTTTGCGCGTTGACGTTATTTTAACGTAAACGCGCGTTTTTAATTTTAAATACGTTCTAGGGTAACGTAACTTTACGTTTTAGTTAATTTAGTATAATTAAGTTGTTTTCACTTACATTTCCTTAGCATAATCATTCAAAACCCTTATTACCCCTTTCCTGTTCAGAATCACCCGATCACAAATCCGTTTGGATACCTTTGCACGCCTCGTCGGGACATAACGACCCGGGGATTCACTGTATTCCACGGAGAATTGAGCCAAAGGAGATTGACTATATTGACCACATCCGTGGTTGACTTTAGTTGACTGCTTTTGCCTCAATCAACTAGCAATGAAAATCCTCCAACTTGTAACCTATATTGATGTGATATATATATTACCATCGGTGTTTCATATTCGATGCGTGAATGACATATGATATGTCTCGAGTACGGTGATATTGATTCGGGTGTCTTAAAATATTCCAAAATAACTTTATAGTTATTTATAACGTTGATATGAACAGGTGATCAATAAGTGTTAATTTATCCATCATAATAATAACGTTAATAAAAATATTTGTTTTAAACATTTTTAGTAATAATGTATATTTATTATTAAAGAGATAGTATATATATATATATATATATATATATATATATATACAATACAAAATAATTATGTAAATATAAAATACATTTATTAAAGTTTACCCTTAACCTTTATGAAAAGTTACATCTTTTACCCATTGGTTAAAACAATTACATTTTTAGTCCTTGTTAGTCTTTTTTAATCTTTTTGCATATTAGACCTTCATTTTAAAGTATTTGCAGTTTCTACACGCTAGTTTTATTAAAAATCGACTGTTTTAGCTTTAGTCCGAAAGTTTGACAGTTTTGTCAATTTTGGTCCCTTAACGAGAGTTTTTGCAAAAATTGTCCTTCATTAAATCTTTGAAAAATAACTTTTTGGTACAACGAAAGTAGCATTTTTATCTTATTTGTATCCTCCAAAATCAGCTTTTAAAGTTTTAAAAACATTTTGAAATCCTTATAAATGTTATACCGAAAATTTCCTTAAGAAACTTTATGGGCTCGTTAGCCCAACTTAGGCCCAAATGATGTTTTAGTTAGTATTAGGAGGTGTTTCGAGTATGGTTAGGATCTAGCTTGTTTTACATTGTATATAGTCTCATATTTCATGGATGTTGGGTTGGTTCGATTTAGTTTGGTTAGAAGAATTAGGTTGTCGAAAAACATATGCATGTTGCACGTGAGAAAACGATATTACAAGCCCTTTTCTAAGGTGGTGTCGAGGTGATATATGTGTTACGTGTGATATGTGATTAGATGTTTTCAAAGTGATAAATGAAGTGTGCAATGCATGATAATGAATTGTATGAATTAAAAAAGAGAAGTGGTAACTTACAACACCTAACAAGGTGGTGGAGAGTTCGAGTTGAGGGAGTGGTGGAATAGAGGTATATGAACAACAAACCAAAACTTGCAAAACCTTTAACCCACGTTCACGTCTTGTTAACCCAAATAGCTAGTTCCTTAACCCGATCCTTGAGTGATACCTCCTCGTATTTGAAAATGGTGAGACAAAGAGAAGTTTGCTTGCAGTTTTTGTGAGTATCGAATGTGTGAGGAAAATGTGCATTTAATGTAACGTATTTATAGAAGGATCTTGGTGGTTTGTAAGGTTCACATGTGTGTTGTGTTATGTGTATTCTTAATGTGTCTTTTCGAGTTGAACATGCTTGTCATAGGTCTTGGTGTGGTCATTTCGTGTGTAAGTAAAATATGGGGGCTATGATGAGGTTCTTGATTTGTTTATGTGTAGGTCAAAAGCTTGAGGGGAGTACCTTTGTACTCGATCGATTATATTAAAAGAGAAGGGAATCACATGTGAGTTGTATTGGGGTTAAAGAAACACAATATCCACGAGTTAATGATGGCTTGGGAACATGTTTTGGATAAAACATTTTCTAATATTATCTTGGTAGAGTTTAGGGTGGCTTGGGTGTTGGCTTTTGGTTGATCTCACACGCAAGAAGAAACAAGGGTGGCTTTGTGTCGAGTGGTGAGGGAACCAAAGAAAGAAATAGGAGTTTGAAGGTATTGGTTTGCTTGGTGTCGGGTTTGAACAGAAGAAAGAAAGGTTACTATATTGTAACACCACCATTTTTCACTGATCGCAGCGGATAAAGTGTTTGGGGTATTACTTCATAGAATCACAGATACAGTAATAGAAAATGACTCGAAAAGAGACATTTTGAATATTTAGTTATCATTCATAATTATCATAGTTTTAATTATAAAAGATATACTTTTATTTTGTTGAGGTCCCAAAAATCTAAGAGTTAGGTTGGTGGTGTTTGAATGATAACCATGAAAAGTCCTCCGAGTTCAGTACATCCTTCCGCCATAGGTCCATAGAAGTAATAAACCTAGAATACATGCTTAAAAAGCATTTAGCATGTATCCCCCTTACAGGGTTTATAAAAGCATTTAGATTGAAAGTTTAAAAAGATATAAGGCTATGAAGACTCACCTGGGTGTAGAGTAATCTAAGTAATGCAAATAGTGACTCGAGAACTAGACCGCCTTACTCACGTATCCTAGTGTGTTGTTGTTGGTTTTGTATGTATGTCAAGCTTTTAGTTATCATGTTTATGTTTCTTAAGTTATTGTTTTTAGGTTTGTTAATGTTTTAGATATAACATAACACCGTTCAGGCCATTGTAATTCAGAAGTATATGACTCCTCACATGAAGCTCCCTACTATTGTATTATGTTATCAACATAATACCGTTCAGGCCATCATAATTTAGAAGTTAATACTCCTTACACAAAGCTCCCTATTATTGAGTTATGTTGTTATTAAGGTTTAGTTATAATCATATCACCGTTCGGGCCATCATATCTCAGAAGTATATGCGATAATCGTTCGAGGAGTCAGGGCACTTTAATTCGTAAACCCAACAAACTCGTCAAAAACGAAATATCCACATAGTACTCCTCGCATGAAGCTCCCTAGTATAGTGTTATGCTTCTAACTTTATTTATGTTTTATACTTATATGATATTTTCACTTTTTACCCTTATAGTTTATACATTTACATTTTCTACCCTAAGTTTTATATTACTGATATTACTTATACTAATAACTATCTATAATTGACACAACTAGTCCCTTGTCACACCCCCAAAATCGGGTCCAGCGGAAGCTTACATGTAGCTGGGGTGTAACTCAATTGGTACCACAACACAAGTACAAAATGGTTTTCAATTCAATCATTTAGTATAAAATCGTTTAACCAAAAGTGTTGAATTTACATTGTTAAAAGTTGTGGGGAAGTAGGCCCTTAAAATAGTTTAAAACGGTCCCCAAATGAATAATCAGAGTCTTCTATTACCATGCCATGCCCTGCCAAAACCTCCTGTAGCGTGCCATTGCTTAAAACCTGAAAATACATGCTAAAGTGTCAACACGAGGTTGGTGAGTTCATAGAGTCTAGTGTAAAATGAAGTACATTGCATTTGAATGAAGATTTCCCAGCAAAGGCATCATAAATCCACTCAGTTCCAAGTCCCGCCATAAGAGACTTGTAACCTGTGTGTTTACGACCCACTGCCAAATATGATTTGGTTTACGTGAACAAAAGTAATATGTGGACCAATAATCAAAATAAGTGTAGTTCGACCAATACATTCGGTTACATGACCAATTCATTCAGTTATATTACCCGTACATTCGGATATGTTACCCGTACATTCGGATATGTTACCTTTACATTCAGTCATGTATGTACATAGTGATGGAGCCGGTTCATTCGGTTAAGTATGTATAATAATGGAAAAGGATTGGGTCCAAAGGTAAAAAGAATTAAGTGTGATGCAAATGAATATACACTACATTCGATTGAGTAACGAATTCATAACTAGAACAAATAAATGTTTGACTAAACATGTAGCATAATCAATTAAATCAAGTATACATTTAGATAAAAACGAGCATGTATTCTCCCCCAAAACAGTTATAAAACAAGTGAAAATAGTAGGGGCTATGGCTCACCTGGTGCGATAGCTACGATGACAAAAGTTGATACACAAAGATGAGGTTCGATCTCTAACCGCAACCTAATATGAATGATATGATCTAATGTAAGAAATGAAATGATGCAACGAATGTACATGCACATGATACCTATACCACTCATAACTTGAAAATAATAATTTTTGTCAAAATAAAACATTTTCCATACTTAGGAAAAATAAGTCTAACTAGACTTATAAAAACTAGTCGTAGGATATCGTATATAAAACGTTAGTATTATATTCATCACCTTGAAAACCTTGAAATAACGTTTAGTATTCGCATAAATAAGCCTTGGGTCGTACGTACTTCATTAGTTAAGAATATAACTCTTGAACAAGAAATCTAGAAAATATAGTATTTAGTACGTAGTTATATTATTTCTATTAGTGACTACTAATATATATATATATATATATATATATATATATATATATATATAGTTTTGACGATTTTAAAACGTGTATAACTTTGTCGTTTTAAGTTCATTTTCTTCGTTCTTTATATCCACGGGTTCGTCTTAGTATGTACTAATATATTTTTGATAGCTCGGCTTCTCTAGGTTACGTCTAACGCCTCGGTTTGTCCGACGAAAATCGTCCAACAGCATGAAATTTTCAGAAAAATAGTTTTCGTCGTTAAACTTGCAAAAATTATATCTCCTTCGTTATAAACCCGTTTTAATCCGTTCTTTCGCCAAAAGTTTCGTTTTTGAAAGTAGTTTCTAAATCTTTGGTTAAAAATTTCCCCTGAGTTCCTGAGTTTTCCAGATTTTGCATTTTGGGACAGTAGGTTCCTAGATAAGTTCTAAACTCATTTCCAATGTTCCAAACTAGTTTCTAATCCACCAAAATCACTTCCAATCACCACAAATCTAGTCTATTCCTACCATACACCTTCTTTAGGTGTCATGGGTTCTTAAACAACATCAATCAACTAGATCTAACATGGGTTTCCATTTCTAGGGTTTCAAAGACATAAGTATACATAATGAGTGGTATAAACTAACATATGCATGTAATCTTGTATAGAAATCATATGATCATAAAAATAACTTGAAAAAAATCATGAAAAAGAGTTTGACAACTTACTTTGAAAGATTATATAGCTTGGATGAGTAAAACCTAAGAAACCTTGAGTTTTTATTTCAAAACTCTAACAAGGATCACTAATGGAACTAGAAAATAACTTGATCTTGAAAAATCACTGGATTTTGGTCTTAGTTTTGTTTTGGGTCGTGGGTTTTGAGAGGAGAGGAAGAAAGGAAAGTGTGATTTTGCTTCTATGGATTTGGATGAGTATATGATAAGAATATCTAGATATTTATCTTGGATTATAATACATTATAAGTAGGTAATTAATACTTAAGGTTAAAAATACATATGAAGTCTAGGAGGGGACATGTGTGGCCAGTTTTACAAAGGAGAAAAAGAGGGCAAAAGTGTTTTGATTTAATTAGAATGTGTAGTGGAGTATGTGTAGTTTAAATGTAGTATTAGTTTGTTTAGTTATAATCGGGTACTGAGTTTGCGAGAAATAAATTTTAACGAAGTTAACCGTGACTTAATAAAGTCATAAAAATGATAAAAATATGTTGGGTACAAAAATTGAGCGTTTGGACAATTATTATTTAGTTTTCACGAAAACCGTCGTAATTATAATAAACTTACGTTATAAATTAAATAAATTTCCAAAATACCGGGTAAATGAATTTTATAATTTTTTTGTGACATTGTAAGAGGTTTAAATATATATCGGGACCATTGTGGAAATTTTTAGATATGTTAGTTATATTTATTAATCGTGTGTTAACGTTTATTTAAAAATAAATATACGTAAAACGTTAAATATATCAAAAATATTAATATGAGTATTCTACGAGTGGTATAGTATGCAAATGCTATTATGATGATATGTAGACTATTTCTAGTCCGTATGAAATGTCCCTACTAATAAAGCATGAATTCGCACCTGAACCAATACGGTTACGCGAATTTAAATATCCGTAAACTAAATTTATGATGAAATGAGCAATGCACATGAATAGTGTTTTCTTTCCGGAAATGAATAGTGTTTTGTGAATAGTAATATTTTTGAACGCTTCTCAGAATATCAAACTGACCTCAAAAATGATGAATAGTGTTTGAATGAATAGTGATTTATGAATAGTAAAATGTCAAAGTTTGGAAAATGACCTGAAATAGTGAGTTGTGACAGTCTTCCCCTCTAAAAGGAACTTCATCCCAAAGTTCAGTTTGTGTTGGTCTCTGAAGTGGTATTGGTGAAAAGATGATAATGATATTTGAGTCGCATTGCGGTGATAAAAGATAGAACATTCATTAGATCGGAATTCGTTGATAGTACATGAAACTTATACGATAGAACGTAGAATAAAACACAAAAGAAATACAACACTAGAGAGTTTAGGTTTCCATTTATATACAAGGCAGGAGTTCTCTTTTTAAACATTGACATCGTTGTTGTTGTCCTGACGAGCTTCGCATTTCAACGAACTCTTCCTCCATTCTGGTTTCTCAACTCTTGGCATTCATTCTTGAAGTGTCCAATTACTCCACACTCATGGCAGGTTACCGTGACTTTCTGATGCATTACGAGGGTGGGAGCCTTGCAATCCTTGGCTTTGTGTCCGACTTTTGGCAGTTTCCACATTGAGCGGGGCAAGGTCCCTTGTGATGAAACCGACACTTGTTGCACTTAGGTAGAGTACCTGCATATCCTTTCTTTTCACTTGGCTCCAAAACGTAGGCCCTATCCACCTCATGTTGTTTGTTTGGCTGCCATACTTGATCATCTCCTTGGTTGTCGTCCCTTTTCCTCTTGTTTTCGTTGTTGTTGTTGACAGTAGTTTCTTGCTTCATCACTTGAGCCATAAGCTTTTGAGACATTCTGATAGCTTCCTCCAGCGTGTGTTGTTTAGAAGCAATTACGTTTCCACTGATGTTATGCGGTAGTCCATCGATGAAATTTTCTAGTAGCTTTTCATTATATGGAACCATAGTTGGACATAGCACAACCAACTCCTGAAACCTTCGGATATATGCCTCTATATCATTACCTGCTGTCACTAGCTCATAAAATTGTGTTTCCAACTTCTTCACCTCGGTACGAGGGCAAAACTTCTTAGTCATCAATTTCTTGAATTGCTCCCAGGTGAGCTTGTAGGCATTTTCCATACCAATCGGTTGAGCATAAGAATTCCACCATGACATAGCTTCATCCAAAAGCATACCAGTAGCGAATTTTACCCTGCTGACATCAGGACAGTTGCACATGAGGAACACATTCTCAGTCTTTTCGACCCAGCGAATCAAAACAACCGCTCCTTCAGTGCCCTTAAACTTGATGGGATCACCAATCTTAAAATTTTTCCAAGTACATTCACGCCTATTATCGGATTGTCCATCTGCCCCTGTTTGTAAAGCGGTTTCAGCAGCCCTTGAAGCTACCTCAACTCTCTCGATCTCTAGAGCTTCGGCTATACTATCCTTAACAAGTTTCCGAATAGCAGCAGGTGTCATAGTTGGAGTAGCTTTAGCTTTCCCCGGCGGCATAGCTCTTCAAAACAAGAAAAGAAGGGTGAAACATAAATAAGACGTTTCCTAGGGAGGTCATTGATAATATCCAATTATCAATATTGGGAGTAGTGAGTGATAAGTGACATCGGAATCCATAGAGTGTTAGCTAATTCCTTATATATATGGGGATGGGGAAGGGAAATGATAGTGATGGTGAGAAGGGAAAAGATTGTGACAACTGCGACAAAATGAGATTGTGATAAAAGAAAATACTGTGAAATAAGTGTATCATGCATAGACGTGAAAATTCATGAGATGAAATGACCAGTTGACGTGCTTCCAGGCGGTGGTTCACGAAGTGATGAAAAGTATGAATATTCTGACAACGAGATACACACACATAAATGAAACATTTGGAAATTGAGTAGAGAATTCAATCCAGACAAAATTTTATTATAACCATTCTCAGTGTTGCAAAACTCATCTCTGAGTCAGACATAGGTGGTCAGCCTATATCTCACTATCCCGGGTCGAATATAGGTGACCAGTCTATATTCTACCGAGGTTCCATGAATTTTGAAATACTCAGCTCAGTCATACTAATACCATGTCCTTCACGAATACAAAGACGTTCTGAATGACTAAGGCAGGTGACCAAACTCGAGGTCAAATGATGAAACTATGCAAGGAAAACCATAATGCGTTGACATATATGATACGTGAACATGCTTATATGAAAGACAATAATAGTAATCAACTATAATAAATGAATATAATATATCAGATAATAAGACACAAATCTCATCACCTATGTCAGCAACTAACCACAAATGAGGCTTCAGCTTGGCAGGCAGGCACGTGACGGTCATAGGGTTAAGTTTTCCTGAAAGTAGCTATAGTATAGGTTTTAAAAAAAAACACTCAGTTCGCTATAGCCAAAGCTCTGATGCCAATCTGTCACACCCCCAAAATCGGGTCTTGCGAAAGCTTACATGTAGCTGGGGTGTAACTCAATTGGTACCACAACACAAGTACAAAATGGTTTTCATTTCAATCATTTAGAATAAAATCGTTTAACCAAAAGTGTTGAATTTACATTGTTAAAAGTAGTGCGGAAGTAGGCCCTTAAAATAGTTTAAAACGGTCCCTAAATGAATAATCAGAGTCTTCTATGACCATGCCATGCCCTGCCAAAACCTCCTGTAGCGTGCCATTACTTAAAACATGAAAATACATGCTAAAGTGTCAACACGAGGTTGGTGAGTTCATAGAGTCTAGTGTAAAATGAAGTACATTGCATTTGAATGAAGATTTCCCAGCAAAGGCATCATAAATCCACTCAGTTCCAAGTCCCGCCATAAGAGACTTGTAACCTGTGTGTTTACGACCCACTGCCAAATATGATTTGGTTTACGTGAACAAAAGTAATATGTGGACCAATAATCAAAATAAGTGTAGTTCGACCAATACATTCGGTTACATGACCAATTCATTCAGTTATATTACCCGTACATTCGGATATGTTACCCGTACATTCGGATATGTTACCTTTACATTCAGTCATGTATGTACATAGTGATGGAGCCGGTTCATTCGGTTAAGTATGTATAATAATGGAAAAGGATTGGGTCCAAAGGTAAAAAGAATTAAGTGTGATGCAAATGAATATACACTACATTCGATTGAGTAACGAATTCATAACTGAAACAAATAAATGTTTGACTAAACATGTAGCATAATCAATTAAATCAAGTATACATTTAGATAAAAACGAGCATGTATTCTACCCCAAAACAGTTATAAAACAAGTGAAAATAGTAGGGGCTATGACTCACCTGGTGCGTTAGCTACGATGACAAAAGTGGATACACAGAGATGAGGTTCGATCTCTAACCGCAACCTAATATGAATGATATGATCTAATGTAAGAAATGAAATGATGCAATGAATGTACATGCACATGATACCTATACCACTCATAACTTGAAAATACTAATTATTGTCAAAATAAAACATTTTCCATACTTAGGAAAAATAAGTCTAACTAGACTTATAAAAACTAGTCGTAGGATATCGTATATAAAACGTTAGTGTTATATTCATCGCCTTGAAAACCTTGAAATAACGTCTAGTAGTCGTATAAATAAGCCTTGGGTCGTACGTACTTCATTAGTTAAGAATATAACTCTTGAACAAGAAATCTAGAAAATATAGTATTTAGTACGTAGTTATATTATTTCTATTAGCGACTACTAATATATATATAGTTTTGACGATTTTAAAACGTGTATAACTTTGTCGTTTTAAGTTCATTTTCTTCGTTCTTTATATCCATGGGTTCGTCTTAGTATGTACTAATATATTTTTGATAGCTCGGCTTCCCTAGGTTACGTCTAACGCCTCGGTTTGTCCGATGAAAATCGTCCAACAGCATGAAATTTTCAGAAAAATAGTTTTCGTCATTAAACTTGCAAAAATCATATCTCCTTCGTTATAAACCCGTTTTAATCCGTTCTTTCGCCAAAAGTTTCGTTTTTGAAAGTAGTTTCTAAATCTTTGGTTAAAAATTTCCCTGAGTTCCTGAGTTTTCCAGATTTTGCATTTTGGGACAGTAGGTTCCTAGATAAGTTCTAAACTCATTTCCAATGTTCCAAACTAGTTTCTAATCCACCTAAACCACTTCCAATCACCACAAATCTAGTCTATTCCTACCATACACCTTCTTAAGGTGTCATGGGTTCTTAAACAACATCAATCAACTAGATCTGATATGGGTTTCCATTTCTAGGGTTTCAAAGACATAAGTATATATAATGAGTGGTATAAACTAACATATGCATGTAATCTTGTATAGAAATCATATGATCATAAAAATAACTTGAAGAAATCATGAAAAAGAGTTTGACAACTTACTTTGAAAGATTATAGAGCTTGGATGAGTAAAACCTAAGAAACCTTGAGTTTTTATTTCAAAAGTCTAACAAGGATCACTAAAGGAACTAGAAAATAGCTTGATCTTGAAAAATCAATGGAATTTGGTCTTAGTTTTGTTTTGGGTCGTGGGTTTTGAGAGGAGAGGAAGAAAGGAAAGTGTGATTTTGCTTCTATGGATTTGGATGAGTAAATGATAAGAATATCTAGATATTTATCTTGGATTATAATACATTATAAGTAGGTAATTAATACTTAAGGTTAAAAATGCATATGAAGTCTAGGAGGGGACATGTGTGGCCGGTTTTACAAAGGAGAAAAAGAGGGCAAAAGTGTTTTGATTTAATTAGAATGTGTAGTGGAGTATGTGTAGTTTAAATGTAGTATTAGTTAGTTTAGTTATAATCGGGTACCGGGTTTGCGAGAAATAAATTTTAACGAAGTTAACCGGGACTTAATAAAGTCATAAAAATGATAAAAATATGTTGGGTACAAAAATTGAGCGTTTGGACAATTATTATTTAGTTTTCACGAAAACCGTCGTAATTATAATAAACTTATGTTATAAATTAAATAAATTTCCAAAATACCGGGTAAATGAATTTTATAATTTTTTTGTGACGTTGTAAGAGGTTTAAAAATATATCGGGACCATTGTGAAAATTTTTAGATATGTTAGTTATATTTATTAATCGTGTGTTAACGTTTATTTAAAAATAAATATACGTAAAACGTTAAATATATCAAAAATATTAATATGAGTATTCTACGAGTGGTATAGTTTGCAAATGCTATTATGATGATATGTAGACTATTTCTAGTCCATATGAAATGTCCCTACTAATAAAGCATGAATTCGCACCTGAACCAATACGGTTACGCGAATTTAAATATCCGTAAACTAAATTTACGATGAAATGAGCAATGCACATGAATAGTGGTTTCTTTCCGGAAATGAATAGTGTTTTGTGAATAGTAATATTTTTGAACGCTTCTCAGAATATCAAACTGACCTAAAAAATGATAAATAGTGTTTTGATGAATAGTGATTTATGAATAGTAAAATGTCGAAGTTTGGAAAATGACCTAAAATAGTGAGTTTTGACATCCCTAGACTTCTATATTAACCTAAGACTCCTAAGTTTTCTATATTTACCTTTTTAGACCTTTAACTTTATATCATTTACGTTTTTAGTCCTTTTTAGTTTATACTTATGTTAATATCTATCCTAGAGTTTTAATATTATGCAAAACTAATCCTTACTACATATAACTTCTAGAAAAGGTCAAAAACAGTCCCTAGACTTTATAATTTCAAGAATTTATGATATATACCCCTATGCATGTAAACTATTGCAAAACTAGTCCTAATATGCATGTAACTTATATTTTATCTAGTATTTAAGTTTTCTAGCCTATGTTTTACTTACTTTAAGTTATCTAAGTTATGTTTAACTAGTGTATGACGTAAATTAACTACTTATAGGCTCATGCAAGGGTATCTAAACAATATAAGGCATCCTAAATCTATCCTAAGACTATACTAAAGCTATATTAATTAAATGTAAGACTTACTTGGCTAAGGGGGGGGGGGGGTTTACGTGGGTTAGAACTAGGTTTATGGTTTTCTAGGGCTCGTACGACTTCAAACCACAACACAACTCAACCAAGGCCTAGTTACTTGTTCCTAACAGCTTCTAAGGACTTAGTACTACAGAAATGTGAGGTAGAGAGGAGGGGGAGAGGTGTGGAGAAGAAGTGAGGGCTGGGTGGTATTTATAGGTCGCGATAGGGCGGTTTGGGTGGAAAACGTCTCATAGGTGTCATGGAGGGGGAGGGCTGAGCAAGCAGAGCTAGGAGGGGTTATGGCAAGTCTACATGGTGACAAGGAGCAACTAGGAGTAGCTAGGGGGCTGGCATAGGATGGTTGTGGTGGTTAAGGAGCCGTAGAGGCGGTTTAGGGAAGAAAGGTGACAAGGAGCTTACAAGTAGGTTATCCACCGCCTTGCTTGGTAGCTTGGAGGAGATTGTAAGCTGCTTGGTGGGTTTAAGGGTGGTTTAGGGTGATTAGGGGTGGATTAGGGAAGGTTTAGGCTGGATTAGTGGTTTATTAGCCAAGTAGGTAATGCACCTACTTGTGTGTGTGCTTAGAGGTGTTTGGGTGTGTGGTTAGGGTGCTAGGTTGAGGTGTTTAAGGTGCTTATGTTTAGGTTTTACTAAGTTTTAGTTAATTCTAGACCTAGTTTCTACTTATTATGTGTTTAAGGTTTTACCTAAGGTTTAGTGCCTAATTTAAGTTCCTAAGTATGCCTAGTGACATACCTGGGGTTTATAGGAGGGTTTTGTCCGTACAATAGCTGTCTACTTTCTCAAATGTACCGATATGGTACGTGTACTATTTTTAATAAGCACATAATCCTACTTAAGTTTTAGTTTAGGGTTTATTAGGGTTTTGTGTTATGTTTAGTGTTTTAGATTGGTGTATTACTTATTATGGTGTTGTTATGAGTTTATGCTTGACATACCTGGGGTTTATAGGAGGGTTTTGTCCGTACAATAGCTGTCTACTTTCTCAAATGTACCGATATGGTACGTGTACTATTTTTAATACCTGTATAGGAGGTCTACTTTCAGTTTCGTGCTAATATGGTCACTTTTTGACCGGCTACCGGTTGGCAACCTGTAAAACAGGTACAAGTTTTATTTTATTGATTTTTTGGACAAAAATGGTCCCTAGTGATTTGTTTCTTTTGCACAATAGGTCCTTTGCGATTTTTTCAAAAATGGTCCTTTGTAATTTGTTTCTTTTGCAAAATAGGTCCTTTCTGATTTTTTTTTTCAAAAATGGCCCCTTGTGATTTGTTTCTTTTGCAAAATTGGTCCTTTGCGATTTTTTCAAAAATGGTCCATTGTGATTTGTTTCTTTTGCAAAATAGGTCCCCATTCGTTATCTTCTGTTCTTATAAGTTTTTATTTATTTATTTATTTATTTATTTTTTTTTTCGTTTTATCCGAAAAAAAAACAATTCGATTTTTTTTAGAAAAAAAATGTAAAACGAAAATTCTAAAAAAAAATCAAAAAAATTTTTTTTGTGGAAAAACTTTTTTTCCGAAAATAATTTTATAGAAAAAGATTTTTCTTATTTCATCTCTAAAAAAATTTTTGAATAAATTTTTTTCGGAAAAAAGTTTTTCGACAATTTTTTTTCTAATTTTTTTAGAAATTCTTTATTTGGATTTTTTTTTTCTAAAAAAAAGTTTGAATTATTTTTTTGGAAAAACGTTTTTCCACAAATTTTATTTTATAATTTTTTTCGAAATCTTGTTTTGTTTTTTTTTGATTTTTTTTTTCTACAAAAAAAAAAAATTTGTTTTCCACAAATTTAAAAAAAAAAAAATCTATTTTTTTTTGGAAAAAAGTTTTTTTTTGGAAAACTTTTAAAAAAAGATTCAAAAAAAAGTTTGAATTATCTTTTTGGATAAAAAGTTTTTTGACAAATTTTATTTTATAATTTTTATAAAATTATTTTCGGAAAAAAAGTTTTCCACAAAAAAAAAAAAAAAAAAGATTTTTTTTAAATCTTTTAAAAAAAAAGATTTTTCTTTTTACCTCTTTTTTTCTAAAAATAATCGAAAAATTAAAGTCCCACGTACCATATTAGCAGGTCAAAAGGTTACCCACATAGCATATTAGCACGAAACTGAAAGTAGACCTCCTATACAGGTATTAAAAATAGTACACGTACCATATCGGTACATTTGAGAAAGTAGACAACTATTGTACGGACAAAACCCGTTTATAGGATATGAGTGTTGAGTTATTTGGCTTGTGTAGATACGTGAGCAGGTCTAGTGAGTCATGCAAGTAATTATGTATATAAAAAGCAAAAATTTACCTGTGAAATACCTATTATAGGTATTTGTAATGGGAATGATAGTAATGGGTGTTTGTGGGTTGTTATAGTCTTACCCCCTTAGAGAAAATCTCGTCCCGAGATTTTTGACGATTATAGGAGTAGGGGAGAGAATAAGTCAAGAAAGTAGAGAAAGAAGAGGATTATCGAGGAAGATGATGTGAAAAGGAAGAAGATTTTGCACAAGCGGAGTAAGAATTGCTTGTACTTATACCAGATACTTAGGTTTTTATATCTCATTATTTGCAAATAAAGGCGTCCCAATATTTGAAAACAAGAGCGTATAAACTCTTAACCTATTTGACTTATAACTTTCTCATTAAAATGTAGGAACATCCTAGTTCATCTTAAGAGGATAGTCGTTATAAAACATCCTTAAGTAGTATCGATGGAAAATGAAGAGAGTTTTACCATATTCAAGGATATATGGTAAGGAAATTTTTAGAGACAAGTTTCAACTGATAGTTGTCATATCAGAGAAAACAAGTTCTAGATACGGTAGAGGAATATTCTAGTCAAGTAGAGACAAGTTCTAGTCATGATAGAGACAAGTTCTAATGTTCTCCGGTTTAGCAACTTGTCACATGGTAGATTCCCATGTTAAGACTAGAATGACGGATGTAGAAGATCTCATTTTTACAATTTCTTGCAAAGCGAGATTTAATATTGTAGTCGAACATAATGAGGATTACAGTTCGATGTAGATATTCTTACAAGTTCTAACTAATAGAAACTTGCGTTATGACGAGAAATGCAAGTTCTAACTAATAGAGCATTGCAGGATGAGGTAGGGAGAGAATATAGAGAGAAGAAAATAGAGTGTAAAATGACGGAGAATTAAAAATGAAGGGAAATGGAGTGAAGGTTTTATGGGAGTGGAGTGGAGTGAAAAAGGAAAAAGAATGAATGGGTAAAGTAGGGGAAATGGAAAAGGAAAAGAAGTTTGGTGTGGGTTGTGTGGGGAAAATGGAAAAGTATGGTTTTAATTTGTGGAGTGGGGAAAAAGGCGGGAAAATGAGATTTTAAATGGAAGAGTAGGAAGAAGTGAGAGGAAAAGATTTAAACGGTAGAAAAAGAGAAATGAAAAGATGAGATTAAACGAAAGAGTAAGAGTATAAGAAACCTGAAGGAGAATATCCTATCGGAGTTTTTAGATTTACTAGATATCTTTCCCAGAGTTTTGTTTCCCCCTAAGGTTCTTCTAACTAATCCTAATTTATAAGGGTGAGGTGTTTGGTTCCATTGAGGTAGAGGGTTCTAAAGATGGATTGGGTTTAAGTGTTTTCTTTCCTAAGGGTTGACTAGGTATATCCTTACTTTTAGGTGTCGTTTCAGGTTTTCTCTTTTGTTTTAGGTTGTCTATTATTACCATTATTACTATTATTATGAGTATTACTATTCCTAGAGATTTGAAACCAGCTAAGGCACTATCCATAGTATCTCCTAAGTGAAATTTCCTAATGGGTATTCTAAAAATTGTCAAATCCTAAGGTATAATCTAAAATCCTCAAGTGTATATGTATGGTTATCCTAAGGGCTAGGTATGGGTTATCTATGACCCAAATCTACTTATTCCTATGGGGTAAGTGTGTATATCCTAAACTAGAGTTCTAAAGGCTTAGGGTGAGGGTTATCTAATCCTAGGTTTTTTCTATATTCTAATCCTAATGTTTTCCTATTAAGTCTTATCTTAGGTCTATTGGGGTAGGGGTTTTTGGTTTCTAATCCTAATGGTCTAAGGTTTCCTAATCCTAAAGGTCTAAGGTTTTCTAATCCTAATGGTCTATCTAACCTCAAGTATGGAAATCCTAACTAAGGTTTTGGGGTTTACTAAAGGGGATTGGGGAAAACTAGCTCGGGTATCGTAGTAATCTAAGAGGAATAAAGAGTAGGAATATGCTTATATATGAAGATCATATATTTGCATATGGAATAGTTAGGGGTAGATCTCTAACTAGAACGAAGATAACTTAAGAAAGCCATGGAAAGAAGTGAAGGTTTAAGGATCATAGGAGAAAGAATTCATATCTCTATGGTGAAGAATGAGGATTCTCACCATCGGTAAGGGGAAAAAGAGTTGAAAAAGGGTTAGAGTAAGAGAAATTTAAAACAGTTTAGAGATTCTATTTACCTAAGACATCGGGGTAGGTTAAGGGTAAGGGTTGAGGGTAAGGGTTAAGGGTAAGGGTAGAGGGTAAGGGTTAAGGGTTTTCCTAAGGGTTTTCTAAGGTGAAGGGTAATCCTAAGTCTAGTTATCTAATCTTCCCTAATTGAGGGGTACCAGGTAGTTTCTAAATCCTAACTTATTTATATTTATTTCTTATTCTACTTATCTAAAAAGCTCTAACTATTCCAAGGCATGTCTCCTAGGGTTATTTATCTACCTAAGTTTTCTAAAGTTTCCTAATTACCTAATTCCATGTGTTAGTGTTTTCTAAGTTTTCCTCGTCATTATCTATTATCTTTTCTAAAGTGCAAATCCTAAAGCGGGCAAAAGCTATTTTATGGTGATGTTTCATTTGGTTTTTCTGTATTTTAGCTATTTTAAAATGGTTTTCTTGTAAATTCTCTCTTAAAATACTATAGTCAGTTTGATTATCTAAGTTATTATTATTATGACCTTTTTCTATCTTCTCAAGGAGATCTAGAAAAATTTCATCTAAGTTATTTAAAATCTTTTCTAATTGGTTTTCCTCATCTTCTAGAGTCAACCTAGAGGGTTTTTCTCCGATTTCATCTTTCCAAGATGGAATGGGAGGGTTTATTAAGTAAGGTGTAGGGTTTAAGGTATAGGGTTGCCTAAAGTCAAATCTAGGGGCATAGGTGGGGATAGGGTGTTTAGGTATATATGGTTCTCTCGGGAGAAAGAAACCATGGGGTTCTGTTTTATGGGTAGGAAAAAGTGGATGTATAATAGGGTTTAGGGGAGGTAGGGGTGATGTCTTAGCATAGATATCTCTTATGTGTTTTAAATTAGGGTTATCTAGGCTATTCCTAGAGTCTTCTAAGTTATAGGGTTTAGGGGAGTAATCTAGTACATTTGGAGAGGAAAGATGATTCTCCGGATGTGGACTAGATGAGATAGGGGTAGAGTAGAGGGGAGTAGACATAACTATATAATAAAGAAAATACTTTAAATCATTTAGCAGTTAAGAAGGCAATTATTATACTTACCTTAGCACATATGGTTATGGAGGATGGCAGAGGTACTGAGGTCTTCCTCGGGTTTAGGAAAAATTGTTGTAGTTTAGGTTTTGACCTTGTTCTCTACAACTGAAGCTCTGATACCAATATGTAACACCCTCATTTTTCACTTATCGCAGCGGATAAAGTGTTTGGGGTATTACTTCATAGAATCACAGATACAGTAATAGAAAACGGCTCGAAAAGAGACGGTTTGAAAATTTAGTTATCATTCATAATTATCATAGTTTTAATTATAAAAGATATACTTTTATTTTGTTGAGGTCCCAAAAATCTAAGAGTTAGGTTGGTGGTGTTTGAATGATAACCATGAAAAGTCCTCCGAGTTCAGTACATCCTTCCGCCATAGGTCCATAGAAGTAATAAACCTAGAATACATGCTTAAAAAGTCAATACTAGGTGTTGAGCGAGAATTATAGGTTTAGGGGTTAGTGAATACAAGTTCCCTGGGTTCAGTTGTTACACCCATCTGGGAAAATGCAAGTTTTTGTGATAATTGTGATGCATGCATAATTATCAAGAGTTTAGTAGGTTGCACTAAGCTTATGAATCACACCTTAACGATCTGGGTCATGTGGGCTGCAGATCCAACATGAGGGGATAGAAGGATAACTTGCCAAAGATATACCTTGAGTGGATTCAAATATAGTACTTATTGGTACCACCTAGTGGGGTATTAATACCAACGGGAGTTATCAAACTCCAATAGATCTATCAACTATATTCGCGTTCGATTGGGTAAAACCTCCCAAACGATTAGATTCATGAATTTTGGTTATGTAGTGGTGGCAGTTAGTTTACTCGTGCAAACAACTAAAGAAAAAGACTTGTATTCGGTTTTAAGTAAAAGATTTAGCATGTATCCCCCTTACAGGGTTTATAAAAGCATTTAGATTGAAAGTTTTAAAAGATGTAAGGCTATGAAGACTCACATGGGTGTAGAGTAATCTAAGTAATGCAAATTGTGACTCAGGAACTAGACCGCCTTACTTACGTATCCTAGTATCTTGTTGTTGGTTTTGTATGTATGTCAAGCTTTTAGTTATCATGTTTATGTTTCTTAAGTTATTGTTTTTAGGTTTGTTAATGTTTTAGATATAACATAACACCGTTCAGGCTATTGTAATTCAGAAGTATATGACTCCTCACATGAAGCTCCCTACTATTGTATTATGTTATCAACATAATACCGTTCGGGCCATCATAATTCAGAAGTTAATACTCCTCACACAAAGCTCCTTATTATTGAGTTATGTTGTTATTAAGGTTTAGTTATAATCATATCACCGTTCGGGCCATCATATCTCAGAAGTATATGCAATAATCGTTCGAGGAGTCAGGGCACTTTAATTCGTAAACCCAACAAACTCGTCAAAAACGAAATATCCACATAGTACTCCTCGCATGAAGCTCCCTAGTATAGTGTTATGCTTCTAACTTTATTTATGTCTTATACTTATATGATATTTTCACTTTTTACCCTTATAGTTTATATATTTACATAGCACTCCTCGCATGACTCGATCTAGGGTTTTAAAACGTAAACTAGCAAGTAGAATGGTTCTAGGCTCATGCAAGGGTATCTAAACTATCTAAAGCATCCTAAATTTATCCTAAGACTATACTAAAGCTATATTAACTAAATGTATGACTTACTTAGCTAGGGGGGGGGGTTACGTGGGTTAGAACTAGGTTTAGGGTTTTCTAGGGCTCGTACGACTTCAAACCACAACACAACTTGACCAAGGCCTAGCTACTTGTTCCTAATAGCTTTTAAGGACTTAGTACTATAGAAATGTGAGGTAGAGAGGAGGGGGAGAGGAGTGGAGAAAAAGTGAGGGCTGGGGGGCATTTATAGGTCGCGATAGGGCGGTTTGGGTGGAAAACATCTCATAGGTGTCACGTAGGGGAAGGGCTGAGCAAGCAAAGCTAGGAGGGGTTGTGGCAAGTCTACATGGTGACAAGGAGCATCTAGGAGTAGCTAGGGGCCCGACGTAGGATGGTTGTGGTGGTGAATGAGCCGTAGAGGCGGCTTAGGAAAGAAAGGTGACAAGGAGCTTACAAGTAGGTGATCTACCACCTTGCTTGGTAGCTTGGAGGTTCTTGTAAGCTGCTTGGTGGGATTAAGGGTGGTTTAGGGTAATTAGGGGTGGTTTAGTGATGGATTAGGGAAGGTTTAGGGTGGATTAGTGGTGGATTAGCCAAGTAGGTGATGCACCTACTTGTGTGTGTGCTTAGAGGTGTTAGGGTGTATGCTTGGGTATGACTAAGGTGTTAGGGTGCTAGGTTGAGGTGTTTAAGGTGCTTATGTTTAGGTTTTACTAAGTGTTAGTTAAGTCTAGACCTAGTTTCTACTTATTATGTGTTTAAACCTAAGGTTTAGTGCCTAATTTAAGTTCCTAAGTATGCCTAGTGACTAATCCTAAGACCTAAAGGGTTTATACTAAGTGTGGGTAACCTATGGGGAAGTTTTGGGAAGGTTTGACCTAGTCTTGTAACCTAAATGACCTAAGTGGGTTTAGTGAGAGACTAAGGTTTATCCTATGGTTTTGTGCCTAAGTTAGTGTCCTAAAGGTATCTAATAACTATTCCTAAGTTTCTAAAGGCTTATACTAAGTGGTAGTGACCTATGGGAAATTTTGGGTGGGTTTAGACCTAATTCTAGTTATCTATGACCTGGTTATGGTTTAGGGCTTAGAGGGTTTGTATCTAAGTTCTAAGGGTTCTATTCTATAACCTAATAGTCCTAATGTATCCTAATATTCCTAAAGATACTCTTACTTAAGCCTTGAACACATTCTTACTAGTTTAACTAAGCATATAGGTTCACATAAGCACATAATCCTACTTAAGTTTTAGTTTAGGGTTTATTAGGGTTTTGTGTTATGTTTAGTGTTTTAGATTGGTGTATTACTTATTATGGTGTTGTTATGAGTTTATGCTTGACATACCTGGAGTTTATAGGATATGAGTGTTGAGTTATTTGGCTTGTGTAGATACGTGAGCAGGTCTAGTGAGTCATGCAAGTAATTATGTATATAAAAAGCAAAAATTTACCTGTGAAATACCTACTATAGGTATTTGTAATGGGAATGATAGTAATGGGTGTTTGTGGGTTGTTATATATATGGTTTACAAAAGTTGTGTTTGTGTGTCTTAGATGGATGTGGTGTCGAGTAGTAAGTGAAAGAAATCAAGTGCATAATATATGTTCTACACGAGCTGAGCTCGTGTGTAATTTAGCAAAATGAAACAGCCAGTGGGCTTGGCACACTCGGCCCAAACAGAAACAAGAGAAGAAAGAAAATAAGTTTTGGGCTTAAGGCATTATTTGGCCTAACAGGAACAAAAGAACTAAACAGATTTTGGGCTTATGTGATGCTCGGCCCAATAAGAAGAGAATGAAAAGAGTAAAGTGGATCAAGGCCCAAAAGAAATGTATTAGTGTAAGTTATGGCTTTTATGAGATCATAGGCCCATATTGATAATGAGGTTTCGGTGACTAATACGTTCGTAATTTAATTTTTCAGTGTCGGTGTCGGTGTTGGTTCGTGTAAGACTTGAAAATATAAACGGTGTTGCTCATACGTATATATACTTATATATATATACATAATATAATAGTAATTTCGTAATAGTTAACATATATATACAAAAATATATATATCGGTGTCATTACAAGGTGTCGCGTCGCAAGTGGGAGTTACCGGTGTTAACTTCATTGGGTGACATCCAAGAGTGACTAATGGTGGTACCAGGTGATAAAACATATGGTGACCAAAGTGTTTCAGGTGTCAAGCAAACGGTGTTTCATAAAAAAAAATTAGCCCGCAAAAATGGCTTTGATTATAATAGCTTCGATAATTAGCATTAATAAATGACATGGGATTTTACGGAGTATTACAGTACTTACCCGTTAGATTGGATTCGTCCTGGAATCCAGAGTTGAATCAGTGCTCGGGGTTGATTTTTCGAATAGATGTGGATATTTGGCACGAATTGGTCCTCGCGCTCCCAAGTGAACTCGGGTCCTCTATTAGAGTTCCATCTGACTTTAACAATGGGAATGCGACTATGCTTAAGTTGTTTGACCTCCCGATCCATAATCTTGATGGGTTCCTCAATAAAGTTCAACTTATCGTCGATTTTGATCTCTTTCAACGGAATCACGAGGGTTTCATCCGATAAACACTTTTTCAAATTTGACACGTGGAAGGTGTTATATACTCTACTAAGCTCCTCAGGGAGTTCAAGTTTATATGCCACAGGACCGATCCTTTCAATGACCTTGAAGGGTCCAACATATCTTGGGTTTAACTTTCCACGTTTTCCAAACCTAATCATCCCTTTCCAAGGTGATACCTTTATCATGAGCCTGTCTCCAACTTGAAATTCCATTGGTTTCCTTCTCACATCGGCATAGCTCTTTTGCTGATCCCTGGTAGCTTGCAACCGCTGTCTAATCTTTACTATCTTCTCAGTGGTTTCTAGAATCAACTCGGGACATGAGAGTTGTACATCTTCAATCTCAGCCCAACAAACTGGTGATCGACACTTTCTTCCATAAAGTCCTTCAAACGGTGCGACCTTGATACTGGCGTGATAACTGTTATTATATGAGAATTCTGCTAACGGCAGGTGCTTATCCCAGCCTTTTCCAAAATCGATCACACATGCCTGAAGCATGTCCTCTAAGGTCTGAATAGTCCTCTCACTTTGACCATCAGTCTGTGGATGGTAAGCAGTACTCATATCTAACTTAGTTCCCAAGGCTTTTTGTAAAGATCGCCAAAAGCTAGACGTGAAACGGCTGTCTCGGTCGGAGATAATTGAAATCGGTACTCCATGCCGTGAAACTATCTCATTCAAATATACACGTGCAAGAATGTCCATATCATCAGTCTCTTTGATTGGCAAGAAGTGCGCTGACTTCGTGAGACGATCGACAATGACCCAAATAGTGTCAAATCCACTCGATGTCTTGGGTAATTTTGTAATGAAGTCCATTGTAATTCTCTCCCATTTCCATATTGGTAGCTCTGGTTGAATCAAAAGACCGGATGGCCTTTGATGCTCAGCCTTTACTCTTGAGCAGGTCAAACACTTACCGACATACTCTGCAATGTCAGCCTTCATGTTTGGCCACCAATACAACTTCTTAAGGTCATGATACATTTTGTCTGAGCCAGGATGAATGGAATATTTAGACTTATGAGACTCATGCATGATGAGGTCTCGTATTCCTCCATATAATGGAATCCAACTTCTGTCCTTGAAACACAGCCTTCCATCTGGTTTCTTGACAAATCCATTCGTGCTTTTTGGCATGCCGTAAATCTTCTCGTGCGGTCTATTCTCTTCTTTAAGAGCCTCAACTTGAACTTCAAGAATTTGAGACGGAAGTGGTGATCTGATTGTCATTCCCAATGATCTGACTCTGAGGGGTCTAAGTCATTCCTTTCGACTTAAGGCATCTGCTACAACATTTGCCTTCCCAGGGTGATAACGACTTTTGCAATCATAATCACTTAGTAATTCTAACCATCGGTGTTGCCTCATGTTCAACTCCTTTTGATCTAAAATGTGCTGAAGACTTTTGTGATCGGTGAAGACCGTACACTTGGTTCCATATAGGTAGTGTCTCCATATCTTAAGAGCGAATACTACCGCTCCTAGTTCTAGATCATGAGTGGTGTAGTTTTCCTCGTGGGGTTTAAGTTGTCTAGAAGCGTAAGCGATTACTTTAAGTCTTTGCATCAATACGACACCCAAACCTTGAATTGATGCATCGCAATATACCACGAAATCCTCACTTCCTTCGGGTAATGCTAATATCGATGCTTCACAAAGCTTCTGCTTCAAAAACTGAAATGCTGATTCCTACTCTTCTCCCCACTCAAACTTCTTCTTCTTCTGTGTTAACTCAGTCAAAGGCTTAGAAATCCTTGAATAGCCTTCAATAAATCTCTGATAGTATCCAGCAAGACCTAAAAATTGGTGTATCTCGGTAGGACTCATAGGGGACGCCCAATTTTTAACAGCTTCGATCTTGGCGGGATCAACATGAATGCCTTTACTGTCAATAACATGCCCAAGAAATTGTACCTTCTCGATCCAAAAATCACACTTGGAGAATTTGGCTTACAATTTTTCTTCTCTGAGCAGTGTCAGTATAGCCTTTAAGTGTTCTGCGTGCTCTTCCTTACTACGTGAATAGATAAGGATATCATCGATGAATACAATCACAAACTTGTCCAAATAGGGTTTGCACACTCGGTTCATTAAATCCATAAATACAACGGGTGCATTTTTTAGACCGAATGGCATTGCTTGGAATTCGTAGTGACCGTATCTTGTCCTGAAAGCCGTCTTAGGGATGTCTTCTTCCCTAACCCTCAGTTGGTGATAGCCCGATCTTAAATCAATCTTCAAGTAAACACTCGATCCTTGCAGTTGATCAAACAGATCGTCAATCCTTGGCAACGGATATCGATTCTTCACCGTAAGTTTGTTCAACTCACGATAATCGATACACATCCGGAAGGTTCCATCCATTTTCTTTATAAACAACACTGGTGCTCCCCATGGTGACGAACTTGGGCGAATAAATCCCTTATCTGACAATTCCTGCAATTGCTCAGATAACTCCTTCGTTTCCGACGGTGCTAGCCTATAAGGTGCTCGTGCTACGGGTGTTGCTCCTGGCACCAAATCAATTTGAAATTCCACTTGACGTGTTGGCGATGGGCTAGGCAATTCCTCAGGAAAGTCCTTGACTACTGGCACATCAGCAAGTCGCTTCTCCTCTGACTTTTTCTCGGTGACTTGAGCCAAAAAGACTTGACATCCTCATTCGATGTACTCCACTACTTTGACGCAAGAAATGATGTTTAGACGTGTTTTACTTCGTTCACCAGGAACAATTAGGGTTTCATCTCGAAGAGGGATGTAAACGACTTTCTCATCACAAATGATTTTAGCGCGGTTCTTGGATAGCCAATCCATTCCTATAACAACGTCGAAACTACCAAGTCTAATGGGCATAAGGTCTATGACGAAGGGTGTGTTTAGTAGGCGTAGGGTGCAACCCCGGAGTATGGTGTTAGTGCTCACTAGCTTTCCATCGGCTAGTTCAATTTCGTATGTGGTGTCTAGTTTGGTTGGTGAAATATTAAGTAGAGGTGCAAGAGAAATAGATACGAAACTTTAATCGGCTCCGGAATCAAATAAAACTTTAACGAGGCGGTTGTTAAGAAGAAACATACTCGTGACTATGTTCGGATCTTACTGAGTGTTTCCTTCTTCCAACACGTACACTCTTCCTCATGCATTGTTGTCCTTGTTTGGGCACTGATGCCTGTAATGTCCTTTCTCTCCACAAGCATGGCGTACCACAGCCACGGGTTGCAAGTTAGCTCCTGTAGCCTTGCAATCTTGTTTCTTATGACCAGTCCTTGAACAGTTTCCACACTTAGCATAACAGAGTCCAGTGTGGTGCAACTTACACTAGTTGCAGAACGGGGCAGGTCAAGCATACCCAGCATTCTTGACTGGTGCGGCGACATAAGCTCTGGCAGCTTCCTATTGTCGGTTTTGTTGGTTGTGGTGAGCGTTTCTGTCATGGTGATAGTTACAGTTGAGGTTACGGTTGTTCTTGTTGTTGTTGTTGTTGTTGTAATTGTTGCTTGTCTTTCGATCATCAAACTTCATTTTGTGATCATTGTTTCCCTGAGCAGAGTTACGCTTAATCTCCCAGTCTAGCAGTCTTTGGGCAATAGTCATTGCTTCTTCCAAAGATTGAGGCTTTGACGAGGTGACGTTTCCCTCAATGCTCCTAGGCAGTCTCTCAATGTATCTTTCCAACAACTTTTCCAAATCGGGAACCTTCGAAGAGCAAAGTGTGGCAAGCTCCTGAAATCTCCTGTCATAAGTCCTGAGATCATTCCCTTTCACGACCAATAGGTTAAACTCATCTTCCAGTTTCTTGATCTCCCCTCCTGGATAGAACTTCTTCAACATATTTTCCTTAAAGTCAGCCCAGGAGATCTGATAGGCTTCCTCCACACCTATCTTGTGAGCAGTTGCGTTCCACCAAGACAACGCATCTTCTAGCAATGTTCCAGTAGCAAACGAGACTCTGTTTTCAGCGGTACAACCGCTTCTTACAAACACAGTTTCAGTTCGTTCAAACCATCGAGTAAGTTCTGTTACTCCTTCAGTACCCTTGAAATGAGATGGCTTACAAGCTATGAAGTCCTTATAGGTACACTTCCGAGTCGCAGAGGACTCGCTTTCTGTAGTAGGTCGGTTATTGCTACTTGATCGCGCCATTGCGGCAGCTTGCTCTTCCAAAGCTGCAGCAACACTGTCGGCAACCAATTTCTTGATAGCAGCTTGAGTCATAGCGGGTGATGCGGTGGTAGTTGCGGTTTTCCTAGGGGCCATATCTCTATAAAATTGCAAGTGTATAAGTAAGAATCCCAAACATTGATCAATAACAAGAGGAATAACATTACCAAGTTCATAATAGTCGAGATCATCACAAAATACATCACAACCACACCATGAATACATACATCAACATAAACCATATCATCCATAAATAATCATCACGACATGTAACAACACACATGGAAATTATAATGAATCTCAATATGGGAGCATAACATAAGATCAAACAACCAAAACATCATAAATCAATATCAGTACAGTACAATCATAACCAACACAAAGTTTTAATAATTTGAATTCATTGTTACAAAACAACAAGAAACAACATTATTAATGCCGCACATGGCAAGTTAAGATGTCTCTAAATGTAATGATACGTCATAGATCTATGAAGCTTCAAGTGCGCCTCCTGATCTCCTCTCTAGCTCTCCAATGATCCTGATAATCTCCAATATCTCTAGGTCTCTGGATCTCTCTCTGGCCTGGACCTCCTCAAGCGTGACTGACAAGGTGTGGATAGTAGTAATAGATGCTGCCAGCTCCTGGGTCTGATGCTCCAACATCTACTGTGTGATGACCGCAATCTCTCTCAGATCCTCCATCTCGTGTCTCTACACATCAAGTCTATGACCGAACTCAGTAATGATGGCCTGCGCCTTCTCGATCTCAGTACCCATCATCTCAAACACAGTCTCCAGAGCTGTCCTATGTACAACGAGGTTCTCGACCTCCTCCTGCATGATCTCAATCCTCTCCAAGGATATATCCTCTATAACACTCAACAGCTCATCAAGGCGATCCTCATGTCTAACCAATCTAGCAGCCAATAAAGGGATGGTATGGTGTATCGGCTCCCCAGTGACCGGTAACACAGTTGTGGAACTCTCTCCAAGCTCAGCAGCTCTCGATGATCCCTTAATAAACCTCCAGTGGTGAATGCACTCTAACAGGAACAACCATCGGCTGGCATCAACCATCCTATGAATGCTAGGAGAAGTGGTGGTCTTAGTAGGAATAGATGAAGGTGATGGAATAGGTGATGAAGCAGGTGATGGTGTCAGCACAGTAGTAGTATGAGAGTAGAAGTCCATAGGTGGTGGCATGGGTGGTAAAACCTCAGAAGAGTGGGGTGTGGTGTAAGTAGGCAGCATGTAAGGATGTGGCTCAGGTAATGGTGATACAGGTGATGGTGACAGAGATGGTAAAGGTGCTAGTGATAACACAGGTGTCAGCACAAGCACAGACACAGGCACAAGTGGAAGTACAGGTGTGGGTGATGGCACAGATACAGGTACAGGTGATGGAACAGTAGAAGTAGGCAAAATACAGACTCGTTTCCGAGACGTGCATTTGCGGGTGAAGCTATCATCATGGTATCGGAACAACTCTCCAAAAGGCTCAGGCTCAAAAGGCTCAAGGGTCCTCACTCGCTTGCATCGAAGAGTCTGTACAAGCGGGGATGGTGGTGGGATAGATGCAGCAGTGTCAGAAGTATCTAAGTCAGAAGAGTCGTAATCAGCATCTGAACCGGAATGGTGACTAGCAGGTGGTGTAGGATGGTCATCAGCCGCAAGAAACTGCTGAGATGTAAGATACTGATCATACAGGTACTGATCCTGTGTCATAGGTCCACAGATAGGACGGAAAAGTGGCTGAACAGCAAAAGAATCAACGGGTGTCAAAGCAAGCTCACCCTCCTAGAAGGGCTCAATCTCTGTAGATGTGTTCCCAGACGGAATAGTAGATGGAATGACAGGTGATACTAGTAAGGTGTCATGGGTATCAGGAGAGTCATGGGTGTCTCGGGTGTCGTGGGTTTCATAGTCAGATAGGTCAATGGTAGGGAAGGAGGATGATGCCGGTATGACGTCATCGCTGTCAGACAAGATAATAACCGGGGGCGACATGGTACCGTAATATCCCAAAATAATAGTAATATAAGTCATTTAGTCTACATAATGCTACATGCACAGTGATCATGGTGTCATAGTGAACTTAGTGCAACGGGTGCTAAAAATCAAACCTTAAAACATGATGTTGACAAGCGCTGACACGGAGGGCACTTCGGCGATAAATAGTTTGTTTAGAAATCTGGTGTGGTTATAGTCCAATGTTTTGAAAATCATTTGGTTCTCTATAACCATGGCTCTAATGCCAATATGTAACACCCCAAAAATTTGGTAAGCAGCGGAAGTCTAATCAGGGTCACTACAGTTTAGAACACAGTCATACTTATAGACAACAATTCAAAAGATAAGTTAATATCATTCCATGAAAACTCAAAGTATTCAGAGTTACAAACATTTTTCCAAATGTTAATTGCTTCACAAAAGAGATGATGAGTTTGAAAAGAATGATATAATTATTGAGATAAAAAGGGAGGTCCTGTGTGCCCTTTTTGACAGCTCCGTGCCATCATGCCTGCTAGTTACCTGAGATAAACATGCTAAAAGGTCAACACAATGGTTGAGTGAATCCATAATAGTTTAAATTAGTAATAGTGTGAACACAAGTCAAGTATTTTGAAATAAACAAGCCAAGATAGATCGGTCTTGACTAAACTGGTGTCATATTGCTCCTAAGCCTCACGAAACTCAAGCCTTAACATCGTATCGAAATATCATAAAGATAAAAATCACCTAAACCACGGGGGATGTAGATAACAAAGGGGCCCTCGGTGATGGAAATATACTCGGTTTCCATGGTACTTCGAATATAGCACACCTCCTGCCAAATGATCACTTTGACAGAGATGGGCTGCCGTTCCAATAGATCTATTAGCTATATTCGCGCTCACTCGCAAGTGATTAAGGTTCGTGATATGAGGGACTTGTAGTATGGGTGTCAACTTAGGCAATATCAGATAGTAATAACATACTGAAAAATACTTGTGTTCATTTTATAGCATGTATCTCCCCATAGGGTTTAGAAATAATTAAAATGTGAGACCATGAACTCACCTGACGGGTGTGTGTGAATCACAACGGTGCTCAAAGGTGACGGTGTATTGCTACGACTAGCAATGAAAATCCTCTGACTTGCAACCTATATTGATGTGATATATATATTAGCATCGGTGTTTCAGATTCAATGCGTGAATGACATGTGATATGTCTCGAGGACGGAGATATCGATTCGGGTGTCTTAAAATATTCCAAAATAACTTTATAGTTATTTATAACGTTGATACGAACAGGTGATCAATAAGTGTTAATTTATCCATCATAATAATTACGTTAATAAAAATATTTGTTTTAAACATTTTTAGTAATAATGTATATTTATTATTAACGAGATAATATATATATATATATATATATATATATATATATATATATATATATATATATATATATATATATATATATATATATATATATATATATATATATATTTACAATACAAAATAATTATGTAAAAATAAAATACATTTATTAAGGTTTACCCTTAACCTTTATGAAAAGTTACATCTTTTACCCATTGGTTAAAACAATTACATTTTTAGTCCTTGTTAGTTCTTTTTAATCTTTTTGCATATTAGACCTTCATTTTAAAGTATTTGCAGTTTCTACCCTCTAGTTTTATTAAAAATCGACTATTTTAGCTTTAGTCCGAAAGTTTGACAGTTTTGTCAATTTTGGTCCCTTAACGAGAGTTTTTGCAAAATATTTCTTCGTAAAATCTTTGAAAAATAACTTTTTGGTACAACGAAAGTATCATTTTTATCTTATTTGTATCCTCCAAAATCAGCTTTTAAAGTTTTAAAAACTTTTCAAAATCCTTATAAATGTTATACTGAAAATTTCCTTAAGAAACTTTATGAGCTCGTTAGCCCAACTTAGGCCCAAATGTTGTTTTAGTTAGTATTAGGAGGTGTTTCGAGTATGGTTAGGATCTAGCTTGTTTTAAGTTGTATATAGTCTCGTATTTCATGCATGTTTGGTTGGTTCGATTTAGTTTGGTTCGAAGAATTAGGTTGTCGAAAATCATATGCATGTTGTACGTGAGAAAACGATATTATAAGCCCTATTCTAAGGTGGTGTCGAGGTGATATATTTGTTACGTGTGATATGTGATTAGATGTTTTCAAAGTGATAAACGAAGTGTGCAATGCATGATAATGAATCGTACGAATCGAAAAAGAGAAGTGGTAACTTACAACACCTAACAAGGTGGTGGAGAGTTCGAGTTGAGGGAGTGGTGGAATAGAGGTATACGAACAACAAACCAGAACTTGCAAAACCTTTAACCCACGTTCACGTCTTGTTAACCAAAATAGCTAGTTCCTTAACCCGATCCTTGAGTGATACCTCCTCGTATTTGAAAATGGTGAGACAAAGAGAAGTTTGTTTGTAGTTTTTGTGAGTATCGAATGTGTGAGGAAAATGTGCATTTAATGTAACGTATTTATAGAAGGGTCACGGTGGTTTGTAAGTTCACATGTGTGTTGTGTTGTGTGTATTCTTGATGTGTCTTTTCGAGTTGAACATGCTTGTCTTAGGTCTTGGTGTGGTCATTTCGTGTGTAAGTAAAATATGGGGGCTATGATGAGGTTCTTGATTTGTTTATGTATAGGTCAAAAGCTTGAGGGGAGTACCTTTGTACTCGATCGATTATATTAAAAGAGAAGGGAATCACATGTGAGTTGTGTTGGGGTTAAAGAAACACAATATCCACTAGTTAATGATGGTTTGGGAACATGTTTTGGATAAAACATTTTCTAATATTATCATGGTAGAGTTTAGGGTGGCTTGGGTGTTGGCTTTTGGTTGATCTCACACGCAAGGAGAAACAAGGGTGGCTTTGTGTCGAGTGGTGAGGGAACCAAAGAAAGAAATAGGAGTTTGAAGGTGTTGGTTTCCTTGGTGTCGGGTTTAAACAAAAGAAAGAAAGGTTGCTATATGGTTTACAAAAGTTATGTTTGTGTGTCTTAGATGGCTGTGGTGTCGAGTAGTAAGTGAAAGAAATCAAGTGCATAATATATGTTGTACACGAGCTGAGCTCGTGTGTAATTTAGCAAAATGAAACAGCCAGTGGGCTTGGCACGCTCGGCCCAAACAGAAACAAGAGAAGAAAGAAAATAAGTTTGGGCTTAAGGTATTATTCGGCCTAGCAGGAACAAAAGAAATAAACAGATTTTGGGCTTATGTGATGCTCGGCCCAATCAAAAGAGAAGGAAAAGAGTAAAGTGGATCAAGGCCCAAAAGAAATGTATTAGTGTGAGTTATGGCCTTAATGAGATCATAGGCCCATATTGATAATGAGGTGCTGGTGACTAATACGTTCGTAATTTAATTTTTCGGTGTCGGTGTCGGTTCGTGCAAGACTTGAAAATATAAACGGTGTTGCTCATACGTATATATATATATATATATATATATATATATATATATATATATATATATATATATATATATATATATATATATATAGGTGTATATATATATGTATATATATATATGTGTATATATATACATATATATATATATATACATATATATACATATATATATATATATATATATACATATATATATATGTATATATATATATATATATATATGTATATATATATGTATATATATGTATATATATATATGTATATATATATATATGTATATGTATATATATATATATATATATACACATATATATATATACATATATATATATACATATATATACATATATATATATACATATATATATATATATATATATATATATATATATATATATATATATATATATATATATATATATATATACATATATATATATATATATATATATATATATATATATATATATATATATATATATATATATATATATA